>JAOBRG010372125.1:0-26292 GCA_027574985.1 Umimayanthus nakama
ACTAGCCGATTTTTTGTCGGCGATAAAAAATCGGAGGTCTCCCGACAAAAAATCGGCTAGTGTGTGATGGGCTTTAGCAATCTACATAAATAACAAACTAGATCTGCAACTAAAGAAAACTTATATATTCCAAGAGCAAAAACAAACTATGAAAAATTCAATATCAGATTCCAAGGTGCGTGAAAACTTGGCATAATATTGAAGAAAGCCTTAGAAAAAATCGACAGTTATTAAACCATACCAGTTATTCGCTATACACAATAACCTCATTTGTTCTTATTTTCATGTTATTGTTATTTACTTTTATTATTATTTTTATTATTATTATTATTATCATTATTATTATTATTAGTAGTAGTAGTAGTAGTAGTAGTAGTAATAAAAATATTATTATTATTTTGTTTTCGTGTAAAATGTTGT
The DNA here is from genome assembly GCA_027574985.1 of Umimayanthus nakama. Classification (NCBI taxonomy): domain Eukaryota; kingdom Metazoa; phylum Cnidaria; class Anthozoa; order Zoantharia; family Parazoanthidae; genus Umimayanthus; species Umimayanthus nakama. The sequence continues at coordinate 421 of JAOBRG010372125.1, forward strand.
TCTTGTATGTTTTCGTCATTAATAGTCAAAATATTTTTCATGTAATGGTCCAAGCGCATTTTAACTTTCTAGTTATTTGCCAGGGCCAGTGTCTAGTGTAAAACTGTATATCAATAAGCCTGCTCTTAAAGCAGTACTTTGGACTAAGGAATCAAATTAAAGGAACTTCTGGAAAGAAGGTTAAGTCTTTAAAACACTGAAGAGTAAATCATTAAATGCATGAGTACTTTTTGTGCCTTGTCCCGCGGATTGGGCCTGCAACGACATGATATACAGTTTTGCAGATATCTTCGTCCCTGATTGGCTAATTCCAGGGACTCAGATCAGCTGGGTGTTTCTTAATTGGTTTAGGTCGGAAATGGCACTTGAATTCACCTTCAAACTGTTGGTTTTTTAAATAGCTTTTAAAACAGTGGCGAATCGCTTAGATTTGTAGATTTTGAAACGTACTTTCAAATGAAAAAACCACATCGAAATCGGACCAGGCAGACTTGAAATACATTGCTCTAAAGTTGGGTGTTTTGAACAACAATTAGGCAAACGTAGCCGGTATTTTGAAGGCACGTTCTTCAAAAATCAGTCAGATATTTATATCTATCTCAGATATATCTATATCTGTACGTATATCTATGTTTAAGTCCATGTCTATGCCTATGCCTATGTCTATGCCTATGTCTATGCCTATTTCTATGTCAATATCTATGTCTATGTCAATGTCTATATCAAATTCTATGTCTATCTCTATCTATATGTCAGTATCAATATCTATGTCCATGTCAGCTATGTCTATGTCTATGCAGTCTATGTCCAAGTCTATATCTATTACTATGGCTATGTCAATTTCTATATCTATGTCTATGTCAATGTCAATATCAAATTCGATGTCTATGTTTATCTCTATGTCTATGCCAGTATTAATATCTATGTCCATGTCCATGTCTGTGTTTATGTTTATGTCTATGTCTATGTCTATGTCAACATCTATGTCTATGCCTATGTCTATGTCTATTTCAATGTCAATACCTATGTCTATGTCTATGTGGAATGGCTACCGAGAGTGCACATCTGACATAAGATTCCATTGAATATGGACTTTGTTTTAGCAACAGACTTTTACTTAGAGTACTGCCAGAAAGAACTGTGGCCACTCTTAGAAGACAGAGCTTTAGCGGTTGCTGCTCCTACTGCTATGGAACATTTTGCCTTTTGAATTATGAAGTATACCTAAACTGAAGACTTTTAAAGAGAAGCTGAAATCTTATCTCTCTATGGTTGCTTATTATGATTAGTTTTTTGACATTATTAGTAGATTAGTTACATAATAATTGAGCATTCTATCAGACAGATCAGTTAGAGTAATCATGTTTTTATGAGTCTAATTGTTCGTTGAACTAGCATATGTAAAAAGCATTTGAAAACTAATGGTTAAACTTACACCTTATAAACAAATATTATTATTATTTTTATCATTATTATTATTATTATTTTTACCATTATTGTTATTATTAACATTCTCTATCCCTATCAATATCAATATCTATATCCATATCCGTATGGCTAAATCTATATCTTTATCAATATCGATATCTGCTGTGGTCACCGTCTTGTCTAGAAAACGTTACGGCTACAAGAGCTAAATACTAAACACGTTCTTCATCACCCAGTTAAAACAAAGTTTAGCCCACTTATCATAGACAAAACACTGTTTTAAGCTAATTCCAATGTACTGATCCGAATCCCAAACTCGAGACAGCTGTCAGAAATGGCACTAATCAGTCAAATACTTGCGATATCTCTAATAGTGATGTAAACTTCCAAGAGTCTCATGTTAACACTCGGCTGTCGAGGGCCGAGGGCCAACTGTAAATGTGGTGATGTGCAGCCAAGCCTCAAACGAATCGTGAGAATTTGAAAGCGTCTCACTGCATCAAAGTTATTCGGCAGGTAAAACTTTTGTTTCCGTTTATTAAACTGTGTGTAAAGACAGAAAGAAACGTGGGTATCGAATTATCTTTTGTCAGGAATGTGTTTCCGTGCAAGTGAAAGCGTGAGCTCAATTTTTTGTGCTTGAAATGAAAAATTTGAATAGAAATATAACATACAAGGAACAGAATTTCAGCAGAAAATTTAAGGTAACGAAGCTGTTACTACACGATCACACCCTGAAATTTTGCGTCCTCTTTCTTATCTTTGACTAGGCAGCTAAACTTTTCGAGTAGTTATTACGATGTCATCTGTTATTTAAGTTAATAATAGATCTCAGCCTACCTGAGTCGATTTGGTGGTTTGCATCAGCCACTGGTTTTAAAAATATGTAATCTAAAACTTTTCAGTACTTTCGTATCTATTAAACCAGCCCTTGTAAAACGTTAAATGGACTCACTTCGTCTACTATTCATAGTTACAACTTGTGCAATTAAATTCTAAATGGCACTGTTATGCCAATGTACAAGACATGCTTAGCTTGTTGAAAGCTTTCATATGATTTTTCGCTTTATTGCGAGGCACATGAGGTACATTCCAATCAAGTGGAGCAAAACATTGGTCATTATAGTTCGGTCAATCAAAACGTTTATTTAGCGAAGCTCTTATCAATTTTTTCTGAAATTTTGGCGCCCCTAAACCGAAATCCATCAGGCCTTCACGAGCTTTCACGGTCAAGTATACTTATACAAAATTTGGACTGTTTTAAAACGTGTTTACAGTGATACGCAGTTGACAGACACTCCACTAAGCTAGCGTCTAGAAAATACTAAATGGTGGAAAGCTATTATATAAGTGTAGTCACTCCTATTAATTTAATACGGGATCGTTAGAAAACAGATCTATATCTGAGATATAGTGAAAGATCTTTATCTATTTACAGTGTCTGTTACTAATAACATGTTGTCAATGAACGAAAACAAGAAAACGTACTTGATCTCTTTTGGTGAAGCGAACAATTGTAAAGTACTTCAATAAATAAAAATTTTGGACAGGCTTAACTTGTTTTGGACAACTTTTTTCGAAAATTAAAAAGAATTCCTTTGTTGTTTCCTTTTTCTTGTTTCTTTCTTCAGCTTTAGCATTTTTGCTCTACCTATGGTCAACTCATGTTCATAGAACTTTTAGGGGTTTTTTTGCCGTTCAAGTACATAAGGACTTATTGTCAAAAGTACAATATTTGTTATTTGTTTATTTGTTTGTTTATTTGTTTATTTATTTGTTTATTTGCTTATTAGTTTTGTTCATTTTTTTGTTTGTTTATTTGTTTGTTTGTTTCCGTTTCCGTTTCTTTCTTTGACTATTTGTTTACTAAAACATCCGTTTATTTAATTTTTTATCTATCTATCTATCTATCTATCTATCTATTTATTTTTTGTTTTTTTATTTATTTAGCTTCAGCACTTAAAAGTAGCAAAACTTACAATCTAAAAACACTTCAGTATGGTATAGTTTTGAGCTTCATTGGGCTCAAAGATAATAAACATGAAGATATTCAGTGTTCAATTGTAACTAAAACAAGACCTTACTTCTAGAAAAAGAACCTTTGTCGGAAAATCAATGTAAATGAAGTCAGCGCTAGTAAAGAGATTTCGACTGCTTTGGTTTAAGCTGTTTGAAGTATAATTTACAGTGGTGTTTTAAAAATTATATTCGTAAATTGTTATTTGTCTTTATTATAGGATCTTAGGATTATAGGATAGGCTGCGACTTTTAAAAGTAAGGTTTTCTCAATTTTGCCATATTCCTCATTTTTCTTGTCCGTAGTGTACTCATTTTAAAAGCACAAATACGAGTAAATTCAAGCGTATTATAGTAAACTGGTTATGTAAAACGTTACAGATAGCTACACCTAACAAGAGCATTTTGTTTTGGCGGTTGGTTGCTGCTATTTTTAATAACTCTATTTTTGTTGCTGATTGGTCAAAAAGCCAGGAATTCGGGTTGTGATTGGCTCATTCAATTGTCCAATAACAGGTGTCCAATAAAAGCATGCATCCTGTTATTGGACAAGGAAAGCAGAGTGTTGAATGAGCCAATAAGATTTGAGAAAATTGTGGCTTTTATAAAAATTGCTAAATATTAATATTTCGTTCTCAGTAGAGCCTTTTTATAAGAATATGAGGCTAAAAAGAGCCCTAAAGTTAAGAGCAATCTATAAACATACTTCAGCTGTGGAAAGGCGATGAACTTTTGATTTGGATACTGAACAAGATTATGGAAACAGTTTGTTGGCCATCGGCTAGTGCTCACCAGTGCAACATCGCTTTTAGTGTTGTGCTTGTACAAATTTGTTTTAATTTAATTTATTATTATCATTACTATTATTATTATTATTATTGTTATTATTATTATTATTATTATTATTATTATTATTATTATTATTATTAGTATTATTATTATTATTAGTATTAGTATTATTATTATTATTACCTTTCTTTCTTGTGGGACATGGTAGCGGCCAATTCAATAAAGCGTATTTGTACTTCCGGTTGGATACAACAACTGCATAGTTATGCTCAGAAACATTTAAGAATATCTGAGGCTGAAATCCTCAAAAAAAGGAAGAATATTCAGCTTCAGCTCAAAAATAAGACGTTACGTCTTATGAAAAAGAAAAAGGTGTAGTATAGCCAGAACGGCCAAGATTGCCGCCATATCGTTGACCACAAATAGAGATTCTTGTTGTTGTCGTTTGCTAATGTGTGACACATTAGTAAACGACAACAACAAGAATCTCTATTTGTAGCAAATGCACTTTTTTATGAGAACAATTTTATAAAAACAACGAGCCTTAAATTTGTCCAAAAATTAAGAACAAGCTAAGAACAATTGAGGCTAGGCTTCAGATTCAATTATAACTGAAAATCAGTTTAGTGAAAAACACAAAGCAATCCGTCATTACATGTCAAGACAGTCTGATTGAATGTAACTGATGCAAGATTCTAGATTTGAATAAAGGTATAACTGATACCTAAAATAACTGAGAAGTTACTCTAGTTAGGTGGCATATACTATTGATTAATTGCTTCAATAAAAAGGTGAAAATGGAATTATGCAAATTGAACTATACAGGCAACTATGACGTCAGCTGACGTCGCTAAAATAAAAGGTAAATCCGTAATTGATCATCCGTAGGATACCTAAAGAGTGTGCAATTCGGCTACCAGTAGCCTGCAAAGTAGGCGGAAAATCCCCTTCCGATTTTCTCCCCCCCCCCCTTTCTTTCCCCTTCCCTTTTGCGCTTGCAACGCAGGCTAGCTACCAGTGATTTCGGCTCCACTAAATCCGGACTAAAACACACATATTCATCTCCTTCTCAAACACTCAAATTGAAAAAAAAAAGGAGTTACAGGTTGATATACAAAGACCTAAAATATATTATTAGGCAATGGTGCTTTGTCAGATTGTCGGGTTGGAACTTATAAAGGAATCTTTTATCTTCATTTTAGTGTTGCTGATAGGGAGGAGTTTTACATCTTCATCGTATTATTCCAAATTTTTGAACCAGAAAACCTAATTTTAAATTTACTATAGCTTGTACGAGTGCGTGGCAAAGAGAAAGACATTTTACTAGCTAACATCCAGTATTGAAGTGAAGCTTACAAAATACAGGTGTTTCAGTAAAACTACAGAGCAATTTATTTGAAAAACACTGCTGCATAAAGAATGCATTATGAATTTTTTATAGTTAAAGTCAAAAAGATTGAGCAACTCGGACAGATCGAAGAAAATCGGAGCACTGTGGGCATCAAATGGAGAAAAAATCACTATGCGGATTGCCTTTTGTTGTAGAACATATTGCGGATCAATATATGTTAACCATAGATAAAGAAATAAATGTTAAAGAAATATAATTAAATGAGAAAATTAGCACGAACGGAATGCGTTATTTTTGACCGAATCCCAATAGCTATTGACCGTTCTAACCTTAGCCCGAACACTGATCCTTGTTTGAAACACCTTTGGTGTTGTCTCCAGATGAGGTTATAACAAGCGAGATTATTTACTCAGATATACCCGTGAGATAATTGCTCTGCATTATTGATTAGTCCGAGTAACAACAACTGCACAACATAGATCGATTAGTTAATCATTTGAATTCCATCGAAATGTTCTAGTCTTCTCGCAAGTCTTTGCTTGAAAGCAACAAACGTTTGCAAGAAACACCAATCAGTGAGAGGACACACTTGCAAAACTTTTGCTTTTCTAGTATTGTATACAACTAAACTTATACGTGAGTCGGGCCAGTGTTTTTCATTTCATCCTTATCTACCTTTCTATGAATTGTGAGCTGAGATAACATGTTTCTCAATGCCTCTAAGACTGTTTAAGAACACGCCGTGAAATATTTAATCCTTTAAATGCCACTGACGCCAAAACTTCTTAAAACCGGATAACATAAATACAAATTGCGAGTCTAACCCAAATATACCATTAAAATTTCATGTGATCCAATTTGGAAGCAATTTTAGACACTGTTCTTTTCGTAGGATTTTAACACTTCAGGCACAAAGAAACAGTCACTCATTATTTACTGGAACATCTATTCCACAAGGATTTGAGATTTTAAATATTCAGTGTTGCTTAGCGGAATAACTAATACGAAACTGAGTTCAGAAGTAATTACACATCCTAACAATATTCGGAGTATTCGTTTACCATTGTTGCCATCAAAACAAGATACTAGAGGAATCAATAAGGTGCCAACTTAAACAGATTCTTCTAATGTTTTGAAAATTCGGCTTTGTCAAAGGTGAGCAATTTATAAAACTGACATTGTTTTCACTTCAGTTTGCGCAACGAGCAACAAAAACAAACATATTTTTTTTCCGGCTGTGCACAGAAATATATGAAAAAATAAAATTGATTAAAAACGAACTCAGGAGAATTAACACTTTGGCAAAATTAATTCCAGTTTACATACAGTATTTTGCTGGAAAATCAATACCACTTGCCAAACTATTTTCAATGCTAATTTGTACACATAGAATCTAAATTAATTAGGGTTTTTTTGTTTGAAAATCCATATTTCAATCTCATAGCAGTAACATCAGTTAATGTGTGCGAGTTTAAGATCCCTGCAAATAGAAGTTTTTTTAATCCAAGTTGTTCATTTTTCTTCCTGGAATAGACAGATGTTGCACTATTTTTGGCTTCTGAAACTTTGTGTAAACTCTTAAAGCTTGTTGGAATAACCTTAACCGTTAAGTTCGTTTAAATTTAATTTGACCAGCTGGTTCATCTTTGTTGTTGTTGATTCAAAGCTTTTGTTATAGCTCAAGCAATATTACAAATGTAGACAGATCAAAACAATGAATCCGACTATATTTATAGCGATAGCAAAAGCGAGCACACCAGAATATTAAAGGACTATGGCGTTTCTTGCGAATCCGGTTCCAATGAATCCTATTCCTTATAACATGAATATATTTAATCATTTTTTAAGAAAACAATTTTTTCCTCGTCCTTCTGCGAAATTTCTAAGTTGACTTTCTTCAACATTGTATTTTCAAAACACCAAATGATTAAACTTCTGTGTCACTAGATTGCGTTATTAAGAGAGACTGAAAGGTAAGTATGTATTGACCATTGTTAAGATTATGAACTTCCTTTTCTATAAAGTGTTTTGTTAGTAAGGAAACTATAGAGCCACTGTAAAAACGCAGCCGGCAATACAATTAATTACCTCAACTTGCTTCCACGACGGTAAATGTTTTTTCTTAGAAAGAATAACCTAGCAAAGTATCAACAAAAATGTTAACAAAATTAAATATTTAGAGAGTACCGTAATAGTTTCTGGTCATTGAATATACTTCACAATGCACAGTACTTGTCTTCTTTCTTGTTAATTATACTCTAAATGCTAACTATTTGGGAATTGGCACGAAGCCGACAGATGCCTTCTAAACGAAAAGTTTTCTCTCAAAAGACACCTACAGTGTTTTATTAAACAGCTGGGTGGCGGACATATTAAACAAGAGATCTTATTTGCTATGCATCCATTCTTGCTTGGAGCTTAGAATGCAAACAAGGAAGAACTTATCTGCAAAGGCGGTGATCAGTTTTTGCTTTCAGTTGCTTTTGGGTGAGTTTTGTAGCTTTGTTTGCTTAGTTATCGGAATTGAGGCTAAAATGATAGCTTTGCATATGCAGGTAAGTTTGAGCTGTACACAGCGTAAATGTTATGGTGAACTTTAAAGTTTGAAAAGCCTAGATCGCCAGAACTAGCAGATTAAACGATTTTACAAAAAATGAAGAAATATATTTAAGCAGTGGTTAATTACTCCTTCTGCTTCTTCTGTATAGTTGCCGGCTTAAAACTAAATACAGCCAGTAAGAAATTTGCATTCCAAATTACGTACTGGATAACTTGTTTGATATTAAAATTGGGGGAAGAGGTGCTCCAATTATTAGTGAAATTGCGATGATGACACTATAACGGAATAAGTTTGAAAATCGAAGTTTTAAATGCTAATCTTGCTTTTAATTTGGTTTTAGATGTTCAGCTACAAACAAATACCGGTAGGAATACGACAAAACTGAGTGTCAAACACACAAGCTCCGTTTGGACCGCTCAGGATCCGATATCACATATAACAACGCGAAGACAAGTCATAAAACACAGTGTCTTGCTTTGGTGAGTAACAGTGGAACAACAAAAGAAACGGACGTTACGTTGTCGAAGTAATTGGCGGACTAATAAGTCGAGAACAAAAGTTCAAACCTTTGGCATTGAGTTTATAGAGCACCTGCATTTAAACTGTCTAATATTAACTCAAAGTTGAAAACTGCCGGCTCGCTTTCGCATTGGTGCCTCTGACTACATCAAAATTTGTTAGCGTATCTGAAGGAAACAAAATGACATTCAGGATGGCCAACAATTCTTCGGTGCTACCCACAAATATAACTATGAACTCGACAAACGGAGAAAAACTGCATCAAACAGGAGTGTTTTTGATCATGTGTGTTGCATGGAGCCTCCTAGGCTTACTGGCCTTGGTCCTAAACAGTGCTGTATGTCTACTGATGTACTGGGACAAAAAACTATGGACAATTACAAACTATTTCGTGCTTTCTCTTTCGCTGGCTGACTTGCTAGTGTCGACCGTCTTGGTTCCGCTGTACATTGTTGATAGCTTCAAGGAAACGACGACAAGTGGTCACTTGGTTGCCTTCTTGTTGGTTGCTTCCATATTCAACATGTGCGCTGTGACATACGAGCGGTATATTGCCCTCACGCGCCCGTTTGGTTATCGGTCCATAATGAGCAGTCGTAGGGTGATATATATTATCATTCTTGCCTGGCTTATCCCCACGATAATCACACTTGTTCCACTTGCTTGGGAAACCGACTTTTTTTCGGTTTTTCATGAGGTGTATGTGATTGTTCTTGTCTTCGTATTCGTGCTAATCCCGTGCGTTGCCATGATTTTTATTTACCTACGGTTATTTATCGTCGTCCGCAGTTACATTAAAAGAAATCGCCGGCGAACGACAAAAGGTAATTGCACGGGAAATCGCGCGGGAAGTGAGGAGAAAGCTACACTGGTATTCGCACTGATTCTAGCAATGTTTCTTCTTTGTTGGCTTCCAATAATTTGGATGAATATTTGCGTAGTTTTCAAACGCTTTGACCTTATCACAATGCCTCTCCAATACGCGTCCTTCTTCACTATGGTGTTAAACACAATTATCGACCCTCTTATATACGCATTTCTCAAGAAAGATTTCAACGATGCCTTAAAAAGAAGGCTGAAGTTCGGATGTCTTCAGCAAAGAGGAAACGAAAGCGAGCACGAATGTGTTACGCTGCAAACAGTCGAAAGCGTGTAAACGACTTTCAACATATAACTGAACTTATAACTGTGCTTTGAGTTTTCACTTTAGTTTAAAGTTTGGGGACTTTTCACCCAATTTCACCCAGTGGGTTTGGCCCCATTGCGGTTCACTTGATCTCATTCTTTTTCTTTTTCCATGTTCTTCCTTCACAGATCATTAAGAAAGTCATTTCAATCTTTTCGCCACTTGAAAAAACCGAGTCTCTTTTAAGGACAATCATCTATTGGAACAAAGTTGCAAGTACTTGGTTCCGATTTCTATTAATATCTTCTGTATATTGACACAACTAATTCTTCAGGACATAACTGGAAAGGTTTTTGGCGTTCAAACCATTACCAGCTGTTAAGGATAGAAATTGATGGCAACAAATTTGCAAACCCTGGGTCCCATTCAAATACCTTAAAATTTGGTTTTGTATCAATTGATGTCAGGTCCCTTACTAGTACAAGTTTCTGTTGTGAATTAAATGAAATAATGACGATAACCATAACCTTATTGTTAGCAATAATAATAGAAATTAATTAAAATAATAGAAATAATAAAAATAAAAATAATAATAATTATCACGTAACGATAATGATTGCGATACCGATAACGAAAATTATAGTATTAATGGTAATTATAACGATAATGATAATAATAATGATAATAATAATAACGATAATGATAATGATAATAACGATAACGATAACGATATTGATAACGCTAATGATAATGATAACAATAACGACTATGATAATGATAAAGATAACGATAAAAATAATGATAGTGTTAATGACATTGAGAGCGATAATGATAATAATAATGGTATTTATTGATAAATATAGCAATAAAGGACCGGGTCGTTTGATTGTATGCGGAGATAATATAAGTTATTGAAAAAACTGTAAAAAAATGAACCATCAAACCAGGCAAACTGAAACATCGAACCAGGCAAAACTAGTTTTGCCTTTCAAAATGTTATGTGATTTTTTTTATCGAAGATTGACGTTCTTTATAATCTTTCTCCCCCCCAAAAAAATGTCAAATATGGTTCGTTCCTAATAGTAATTGTAATGATAAAGTTTAACGTTTTGTGTTGCAATACTAATTAGCCTGGCATAACAATCAAGTACTGATAGTCACGAGTATGAAACTGAGAATAAACATAACTTAATAATGGTATAGCAAGAATACTTCGTGAAAACTTGTCTGTCTTGACAACCTCCACTAAGGAGGGAAATGACAAGAACCGTGATCAGTGTTACTATATTGATTCATTATAGAGTAGCAAGAATATTGCTCCATCCCAGAAAGGAATAATCACAGAAATAAATTTCCAAGAATATTTAAAGTTGAAATGTTTTGTAAAAGTTAAGAAAATGTAACTCCTCAAAACAAACGCCCTGACAAAAGCGAATTTAGCGTAAAAACCAAGAAGTCTTACAACTTTACCCGCTTGCACCCCTCCCCTGCCCTCCCTACTCTACAAAAGGCCATAACGTTTTTTTAAAAATCATTCCACTTCCGAATGAAAAAATTAATTTTCCATCCCGTCATTTCTCATACAGTAGTTGACTCCCGTCAACTCGAATTCGGTTAAATCTTTCGCTGTCCCAAACCGAGAGTGCTGTTTTTCTTTCTATGTCGGCATTGTTCATCAGTAATATACGCACGGAACTGTTAGTCAATCAAATTTTATTACACTAAGACAAAAAAGAATGAGATAGGTGAAAATCTAAAGAATTGTTACAAGACAACTGGTTCGAAAGTGAACCAGAAAACGTCTCTTCAGGAATGTATAATAGTCTGAGATTTTATTTTTGTGATCACTAAGCATCATTCATCTAATAGGGAGGGTAAGAGGTAATTAGAATCCTTGAATGATTCATATATATTGAAAAGAACATAAAAATTGTATAGAATGAAGGTTCAGTTTAAGCAAAAAATAAAGACCTGCTGAAATCTGTTTTGAATTTTTGAAGAGTAGTTGTAACTGTGCCACTAAAGCAATTCGTTTCAGTTTAAATAAACAAACAAATAAATACAATAACATGAAAGTTTGTTCTTGTGGTATTCTTAAATGGAAAAACGAGTAACAACGAGAAACGCAGTCTTAGCCATGAGATAATGCAGGCCCGTAGGCTGGGGGGTTACGCGGGGAACGCACGCATATGGCGTTACATCACTGACAAGATTCGAGTTTATACCACGTCGTTTGCGATTCGACATTTGACAATTCATGATTAGTAGTTGCATTTTGCTACATTCAAGTTTGACATTCCGACACTGGAGTATCACAATGCTACATTGAAGTCAAAGTATGGAACTCATTTGAACCTGATATTAAGTTGCTATCCATGGGCGCTTTCAAAGCCAGATTAAAATCCAATTTAATTTCAAAGCACTAAATTAGCCTGACAGACCTTCATATACTTTTAATGTCCAATAAGCGCTGAGTAAAGATGTTGTAGATGTTCTTTTTATATGTATATACATTTTTCTTGTCTAGTGTCTTTGTACTATTATACTGAATTAGTCTTTTTCGTCTTTTTTGTACCGACTTAACCTAATTTAATTTCTGAAATCACTGGCTACCTGACTTGTTTCACCCCTATGGTTATTTCAGGTAGTCAGCATCAACTTATAATTTATTATAGTTTTCTTAATTAATTAGTTTTACATTTTTGGGTGAAATAAAAAACTTGTTGTAGTTGTTTAGTGTTTTACAATGATAAGTCTAACATTCAAACCTACAGTGCAGCATTGCAGTATTTCTAAAACCCAAAAGTTCGACTTGTCTTACATTATTATACCCTATCGACAAAATTCCTTCTTTATTCAATGCAATATTCAAGTTCTGCAGTTTAACCATTCAATACTGTTACATCGCTGCCAAAATTCCTTCTTTTACAATGCATCATTCAAGTTCTGCAGTTTAACCATTCAATACTGTTACATCGCTGTCAAAATTCCTTCTTTTACAATGCATCATTCAAGTTCAACAACCATGGTCACTTGTCAAAGTGTCAACAAGAGTTCCGAAAACAAAAACCTTCCACTCGACCACAAATTTCAGAAAAAAGGAGGCTATAAAGAAGCTTCAAGCTCTATTACTTTTAAGGTGGCTCCTAATTGTACTCTACTCCAAACTATCATGCCACTGAATTCCACATCAAGGAGTAGTTCATAACCTTCAAAACATTTTTGAGGATTTTTTTCAAAAATAATTTTGTCAACAGATTCTATTCCCACCTTAACAATTCACACAAAAGATCCGGGTGGCAGCAAAATCTCTTGACATATTTTTTTTTTGAAAAAAAATCTTCCAAAACGTTCACCTTTTTTGGTGTCCAAGCAATTGTGATAGAATAAAACAGGGAAATTCGCCGACTAATTTTGGTGTGAATTGCAGTCAAATGTTGGGACTGATTGTGGCCCTGTAAAGTTTCCGTGGAACCAATGCAACATGTCGATGGAAGTACAAGTGTTGAAAAATGAAAAGTTCTTGTAAAAAAACTATCTAAACATAGCAAAAATCTATGTTATGGCATTACCAAAGACAATGAAAAATGTTTGGCGTGCTTTGCTCCAAAACATTAGAAAGTGAAAGCAAGCACAACTTTGTTTGTTCGAAACTTTGTTTTTAGCCTACTCTGCTTCATACTTCTTCTTCTTCTTAATATTATTGATATTATGATGATGATGATTATTTTTTGTTGAGTATTCTCGTTTCTTCCTTCCTTGATTTCATGACCCGCGCGCTTCGCCATAAAAGGAAGGAAAAAACTCAGTCCATAACTTGCCGTTAATTGCCGTTAATTGCCGTACGGACCTCGCACTCGGCTAATAAGAGGTATATAATTGTCTTTTATTTCTCTTCCCGCCGTTTCCGTCTCACGTAAATGATGGCGCTAACTCTAAACTGATAACAAATTTCAAAAAGCCAAAGACATGGGGAAAGTTTTGTAGTTTTTCAGCTCGGAGGTAGCTTTTCTAAATCAACAAACGCAAGCTTTCGAGGCTTACTCCACAAGCGCGAGTGTTGATCGACATCGACGGAAAATTGAGCCACTGCCTGGCTGACGCTTTTGATTGTTCTCTCCTTTGGAGTCTTTAGCATGTGGCATTCGTTCTCCGGGCAAAATTGTGGTGCAGTTCCGTCACCATTTGCGCAGGGCGCGTGGGTGCATCCTGACAGTTTGAGACGTTTTGTCAGAAGCTTGCGTACGTAGCGAAAAAACTTCTCATTACGCACCCCGTAAATAATTGGATAGCACGCGGAGCGAAAAGAGAGCGCTACCTTAGCGATAACGTAGTTCGGTTGCGGGTAGTAACGAGGTCGAGGGTCGGTTTTTACAAAGAAATATAGCACAGCAGACGGGACTATGCAGAGAAAATACACGGTGATAATAATGATCGTCGTGAAAGCGGACCGCGAATACGCCGCCGCTATGCGATGACTAAAAGTTCCAATCACGTGAACTTGGCTGCGGCTCCGCAAAGCTGCCCTCAAAATATGAAAGCACGTGTAAAGTACAGCAATTGTAGGCAGGTAAAAAGTTATGATGGCCAATATACTGCCGGTGATCACAGAACTTGAGGTTTGATCTGAAGTTGGGTACTCGTAGTGACAGTTGCTCAACAACCACGCGAGGTATCTCTGTGGCGGCCGGCTCGCGGCTAGGTCCCAGGGTATGGAGGAAATGAGCGATTGCGTCCATACTAGGCCGAGGGCAAGCTGTACCCGGTTGTGGGTTAGACGGTGGTGAATTCCCTTTACAACGGCCAGATAGCGGTCAACACAGATGCTTGTCAGGCTCAAAAAGGAACCACAAAAGAAGAATATATTCACAGATCCCACAAAAATGCACAGGCTCTCTTCATAAGATGACGAGCGATGCTTTCGTCTTCGTGCGAATATTGACACGTACATGAGAATTCCCACGACTGATACAGCGAACTCCGCGGCAATATGACTCATTACCAGTTTGTTGGTCGTAGTCCACATGCGGTGATCCCTGCCATATAGATAGATTAGCACCCCGTTGCCTATTGCTGCGATGAGAAAAAGTAGCGACAACACAGCTGCTTGGATAATCGTTACAATCTCGTCGCCCGCAGGAACCTCCGATGTTGAATTCAAATTATGTTCATATGAACTGTTTAAAAGAGTTTCGTTTGACATACTTATTAAATCCAGTTCGGCCTTTCTTGAAGGGTATAGACTCGATTTGTCTTCAGCTCAGGTGTGTCTGTTATCAACGAGGGAAAAATTATTCAACTGGGACTTCTTGGCCACCTTGGAGGTTAAAGATGTTAATCACCGTGACCTAAAATGGCGAACGTTTTCCACATGTACTTTGCAGGTATTAAAAGAACGATATTAGATATAACAGGACAGGACAAGCTTACGTTAATCTCTGCCAAGTTGGTTGTTTACACTTCATCTAATTAGCTTTCATGCTAAAGCAACAATTTTCATCCAGTTTCATAGGAACTTTGTTCAGCTCAGCCGTTCAGTTCTGAAATGTTTTTCGATGCGTTCTTGACTGGCGGCGATGAGTGTTCATAGCAGTTCTTAGCTGTAGTTGAGTAGTTTGTATTTTATCCCACGGCTTCTTGTAGCCTTTTGATATCAAAAGTCGGTCTTTTTGTCTGCAAAAACAATAAAAAACTCATTAGGTTGAAACGAAATGTCATATGTTAACCTTAAAGCACAGCACGCACACTTTTAATCAAAGAAAATAGAAACGATGTTGAAAATTTAGTTTCGGTTGATGGAATGGTAATGGTTGTAGACTGATTGCAGATTGTTCTGTGCCTAACATTCTAAAAGCTGTGAAAACGGATATTAGCTGGTAATAAAACTAGCTATAGATGAAAATATAAGAGGGACAGTTTCCTCTATTACGTGCATTTTGAATGTTGTTAAAATTGTTTTGATTGAAAACTTTTTCATTTACATGGCAAAGTGATCGATTCATACAACAATAGAAACACGAACCCTATTAACTAAAACCAATGATTTTCGAAGACAAAGCATCTGGGTTTTTTTTTTCAACGTAATTTTGGAAAATATAGTAAACCGCGCGAATATGCAAGCTTTCAAAAATATGAAATATGGGATAGCCATTGTAGTCTTGCTATTTAAATATATCGCCCTAAACGATCATGAATACGGAAAAGATTCAAGTTAAAAGGAATTTTTTATTTACGATCTGCATGTTCTTTTGTTGGTCGCTGCACACACTGAGCAACCAAGAGTCAGATGCGAGGTAAAAGGGTCACTAGTTACCTTTGTATAACTACATGCACGTCAGCATTAAGCGTAAATTTGAGTACAGTTTACAAACAAACGTATCCCAAGCCTCAGCATGCTCTGAGGCCCCGTCCACACGGCTCCGAACTTTTTTGAATCCGCAACTTTTTTTTCCGGATACGGCTTTCATCCACACCAATACGGCGAATTCGGCAGTGAATCCGGAACTTTTTGAATACGCTCTCCAGAGCGGAAAAAAAATAAATACGCAAGGAATCCGATACCGCGTGGACGGCGAATCCGGATATTTTTGAATACGATGACGTAGAAAATAGTGTATAGTCTCTTAGCAAGCAATGAACCATTCGCCAATATGGCGGAAAAACGTGGGCTAGTTTGTCTTCTTCTTGGACTAATTTCAAGTATTGTAGCCTGCGTTCAAGTTAATTTAGCCATTTTGACTGTAAACATCAACTATATGAAGCAGCTGTCCAACATTTTGAGCGTTCTTGCGTTATCTGAGGGACGAATTGGTCGCCAAAAACAGTTAAAACGACTGAAAAGACAACCTCGTCTCCGACAATTCTGGGTTCGTCCAGGACAAACGAGTGCTTGGTGGGATAATTTTGCTTATCAAACGGTAGTTGAAGAGGAGTGAATCCGGATACCAGCGTATTCGTGTGGACGGGCAAATTCGATTTGAATACGCTACGTGTGGACGGAGATTTTTTTTGAATACAGAAAGAAAAAGTTGCGGATTCAAAAATATCGTATCCGTGTGGACGGGGCCTTAAACTTGAAGGTTTTTTCAGTGTCAACGTTCACATATTAAGTAACAGGTTCTTATACGAAAGAGTGAGTAAATGACGTATTGTAAACTAATGCATTACAGTGTGAGTGCTCACAAGTATTTTTTATTTATTTCTAAGAACTAGCACTGACATCACTTTAATAGATAATAGTTTTTTGCAAGGAAGTAGTGACACGTGAGAATGAATTTCGTCATTTTTGAGTGCTGCATAGGTTTAATCACGAACTGTTTTGTTATCTCCTTTCTCTTCGAGGGTCCTGAAGGAGGACTCGATCCCATTGCCCAGCCGAATTTTTCTCAAAATTCCAGTCCCAATTATTAGAAATGCGAGCGTATCATACACTCCCATTTTCTATTGTTTAAGAGATTGCAAATCCAATTCCCAGTAATTCAAATCCCATTATCCCAGCCTAAATCAAAGCAAACCCCAGCTCCCATTTTACCCCTTCAGGACCCTTCTCTTTGTGTCATTAGACGCACGAGGCCAAGTTTGTTATCGCGATCGTTTTAAACTTTCTTTAAACTAGCAAATGGTAAAAGATCGTTATTTTTGTTTTTTGTCACCCACTGTGAAATTAATATCACTTAACCTCCATTTAACAAAGATTCATGTTGCTGTTTGCATAGCAACCGATCCATTCATTGCGGCAGGCATTAAATCAGCCCCGAGCTGACGTCAACCTACAATTGTCTTGCCGTTGACATTTGTTTCACGTTTGCTGCGTGAAGCAAAACACATATTTTGGTACCTCAAGCATATTTGGCAAACTAACAATGTTTTGACGTATTCAATAGGTTTTTAATCTATTTTTGCCCAGTTTATCTTAATTTTCCGCTGAAAAGCACTTGCTTGACTTGTTAGTCGAATCGTTAGACCACGCCTGCCCAACTGAGTGAGTGAGTGAGGCAAAAAAGTCAGCTTGGGACTTTTAGGCCAAAAACGTGATTTGTTTTAGTATCGATTTAGTAAGACGTGGCGTCTTAACAAAAAACAACAACAAAAACACACACATGTACAATTGAAACGTTTACATCTATGCCTGCCGTACCCCTAGCGTATGTCAGTGTCCACTAGCGTATGTTCATACGCTGGCATTCTCTAGTACGACATGCAACAGTGTGGCAGGGCTATAAGCAGTCTATAAGAAGTTTAATTCCGTGATTGAAAAACCTTTGAATATTCTTGTTAGTACATAAGCGAAATCACGATGCATTATCACTTTGTCTACATGCAAAGTGACGTGAGCAGATTAAGCAATCGCAATTAGAAAATTCAGGCAGGATTTGTCCACCCCCTCCTTCCCATGCAAAGACATCCCAGTTCTATATATTTTTTGGACTGAAGGAAAATCACAACCGTAAGTTGGGTTTCAGTCTCCAGGATGTTTAACTGAGACGCCTGGCCATGGGAAAGATTTAAAGACTAAATGCAAAAGAGCTCCTAAAAGTATTGCTAATTGTTTATCATGCAAGGATACGAATCCGTTTAAAACGCCTACGTGACACTCAAGGGATGCACCATCAAAAGTAAATCTCAGCCGCACCACCACAAACACTTAATAACCAACCTCCGTTTCGACAAGATGGATTAAATTAATACAGTATTTCCGCACAATAAAGGTTTAAAGGCGCACCAAACATACGTCAAACAGGCAAAAATAGATTTAACAAACTTCTACGTGATCAACTTTGTTGTTTATCAACTACTTCAACAAACATGGACCAATACATGAATGCAAGAAAAATACAAAACATTCCTTGTGCTACAAAGCGAACCAACAGACAGACGCAAGAAGAAAAAGGTTTCACAAAGGTCAAAGCAGAGCTACAGCAGGGAATGCCTGTTTATGAAAAACGCAACTGACTAAGGGTGTAGCAAGTGCCATCATGCCAAGAAATGGAGCGAGATGATACGAACTCAGACCTCACTGTGCCTCAATTCGCCGAAACAGCCGACAGAACTCGAGTTAACGTGAGCGGTGTGAAGAAGATAAATCAGTTTATTATTTATTTATTCACACCGCAACCACAACTGTACAATCCGCTTATATGATAGTTCAGATAAGAAAATGGTTATACTACTAAATGTTACTGGGCTCTTGCCAGATACTGCCTTTTTCGGGATTACGGTTGTTGTATTTTGTCTGTCACAAAAAAGCTGTGAGAAACGTTTCTGTTACACGAGGATTTGTTTTATTTTTTTCTAAAAATATGCATGATTTTTTAAAAGATAGCTACTCTTCCCCTACCGCAACCCTTGCCTTTTCCTCTGCCCAGTACGTGGTAGACAATAGAACGCTACACCATTCTGTACCAAGTCGCCTTATCTTCTGTCATCCTGTGCTAGTGCAATTTCTTTTTTAGTGATTTTCTGTGTTGCAATTGTACACTCAGAGTTTTGTTTTGTAGAGAGTGTAGTGGGCGTCACTTTTCAAGCTTTTGTTCAGATATGCACCAAAAAGCCTACATTTATATTGTTCTGTTAGGAAAATTAACTCTTTGTTAAGAATCTGTCATAAATGAATGTTACGACTCATAAAAGCCATTATTTAAGAATATGTTTAACTCCTCAAGCTTAAACTAAGAAAAGGAAGAAAGTTAACTGATTTATTCAGTTTTGAAAATCGTGAGAGTTCAGTGTGACCGTGAACAAGCGATAGCAATACATAATAACAATAAAACTAACAATAATAATAATAATAATAATAATAATAACAATGATGATAAAATAATAATAATAATAACAATAACAACACTGTTTGGAATTTCTAAAGCGCATTTTACATAGAAATATTCAGTTGCTGCCAGAGTGTCCAACTTTTGGTTTGGGCAAAATCGGAGTATTTTTTAAAGCTTAAAGATAACAGTAAATGTACGGGAAATAAACAAGAATCAAATTTAGCAACTAGAGCAAATGTATGGAAGAGACTCCTCGTGAAGAATCGGGATACCGCATCTAAATCGGGGCGGTTGGACACTCTGAGCTGCGCTCTTCTACAGTATTAAACTATTTAAAAATAAAAATAAGATTCAAACGACCATGTTTTTAAAGGAAATTTTTACGATCGTAAAGATTGAAGGCTTTTGATATAGCTCGATAAACGGTTTCCAAAGGGGGCACAGTCGTCGAGAGTCTTGTATTTACATACTACATACTACCGAAGGGAATTGTTGTTTGTGAGGGAGTACTCGGTTGACGACTTAAGAGTAACAAGTTCTTGAATATAAGTTGGTATGAGGTTGTGCAAAGCCTTAAAGGTTACAAGAAACATTTTACAATGTATACGCTCACATTTGAGTGAATATATGAGCTGAGTTAGATGCTGGGAACAGCCTTTGAATGTATTGGTCAAAAAAGATTAGGAAAACAATTTAAGAAGACTTGACTCTGCCTCAGACATTCTTGTAAATACAAGAGAGTAGACGTTCTTATAAATACAAGAGAGAGTACTTTTGGTACTAGATCTTATACCTCGACTGAGCATCCGAGTTATCGATAGAAAGTAACAAGCTAAGTGCTGTTGCAATTACCTTGCACAAAATATGACAACTGTACTTATGTCATCGGCAGCAGCAACTTTGTATTAATAACTACAAGAGAGGTCAGCGCAATTTGATTTGCATATTTTGTCGAGGCCCGCATGGAATTTATGAGCCGCAAAAAGTACCACTGTATATGGTTCATTAACAGTTTTAAAAGATGCTTAAAAGCATTTTAAAGCTTCAACATTGAATGTTTAACACTTAAAAATGCTTCGATATCCTCTGCCCACTTCTGCCACGCATGTTAATCCATCGACAGTGCTTTCCTTTTCAAGTTCAACTCTAGGTAATATTTCTGCTAACGGTTAGGTTTATAGTTTTGTGCCAGTTTCGTCAATATGGAGGCAAATTTTTTAATAATGGAAAATGGAAGGTTGTTTAAAATCAAGCCTAGTAGGAGACTATCAAGCTAGCTCTATAGCTGATAACAAACGCAAAATCAACTTTCGGTGACTGTAGATATGATTCAGCGGCACGCTTTTCAACTACGGTGTTACTGTTAAAAATATATTTTCTGAAAATACATGCATCAAACGTTTATCTGAACTATATTTATGTATATGTTTGTATATGTTGAGTACCTAATGAAAAAGGTTCTAACAGCAACATAAAGATGAAAACGCTATCGTGAAACTCACCTTATTCTGCGGCAGTAACTAGGGTTTTACTCTTTAGCCATACGGAGAGGTTTCCACCCTCGACGAGCTTTCAATCCTATGTCTGGCACTGAATGGTTTCTGCGGATACATCCCAGCTCATATAGTAGAATAACAGGAAATGGTTTTAGAGAAAAACCTGTTAGAAGCTTCCTCATCAAGTCTGCTCCTTCCGAAATTAACAGCCTCAAGAGCTAGAGAACCGCAAGGACAATGCTATTAAACAGTTTATTGCAAATTTGCTTGTTTTTCTTTTCGTATGCTGAGCATATTGGCTTTGAGAATATTTGATCCCAATATAAAGCTAGATAGTCTAAATTAAAGATATAAAGAAAATTTATCAATACTTGTATTTTTGTGACTGTGCGGTTCATACAAGTACGTTTCTGTGGGTGTTTATTCCAAAGTACGTAGACAAAACGAATATCACTTTCTTGACAGATTGCCTAAATAATGCATGTAGTAGCTACAATAAAATGTTAAGCCTGGCATGACAATCAAGTTAATAACAAGTTTTAATCCTAAAGTGCCCAATGTTAATCCAAACAACATAATTAGTTTCTCACCCGCACCTGCTTCCGTTTTTCAATTCATATTTTGTTTTACTTTTTTTGTTCTTTGACAAACTTTGGCTTCTAGACCCAAATTCATGCTAGGTCTACACTTTCAAATCTACCCGAGCTATGTCAAGTAAGGTCCTCCAGGTTTCGAAAAGTATTTTTAATCACGATATGACCTAACAAAAATCACCTGCGGAATAAAATTATATCACTGGCGCTAAAAACACTAAGCTTATTTTAAAACACCTTTGAGCCCATTACGTAATTTGCTTATGCACCAGTCATTCCAAACCGGCTCCACTTTTTAAGGCTGAGCTGGGACTTCACTCAGTTTTATTTCTTTGCCTCTTTGGGCAGACACTTTGCGGGGCATTCGCTCCGCAAAATGCAATTTATAACACCAAGATTATATCGAGCTAGTACAAGCATCAATAACATTTCTCGCTCCGCAAAATGGAATCCTTAACACTCAGAATGTACAACACACCGCATCAAAACCCGAACCGAAGCTCTGAACTCGCCACAAAAAACATGTTAAAATGCATATAATGTCTCACATAACAACGCTGACAGATTGAAAATTTGCAAGTAACTAGATCAAACAATTTTAAAGCTTTTGTAAAAATTGTAAAGTTGAATTCCCTGGAGGTGGGGGTATTCACCATGAAAACTTGCCCCAGTGACCGGGGCCTTCACTTACGCAACAGTGAGAGTCCCCGCTATCCCCGGGGAGGGGAATGGTGAGGGTTTTTTTTATGAATGATTGGGCTTCTACAAAGCAGTTGGAGTTTCACATGCAGCTTTCAGTTTGCTGTAGCTGTTTAAAATATGTTGTTTGTCCAAAACTCAATAAATTGCAACGGTAACGAAAAACAACAGAGTATCAGTGCAAATTTTCAAGATGGACCTTTTAGAAATTCTTACTTAATATAAAATACTTTTTGTTGCAACTTCTTGTTACCAGGATGGCAATGTAACTGCCTTTGTTTTTGCTACGGCAATCATTTCCTTGTTTTGGCTAGAATTATCTGATATACGCCTTTATGAGCGGATATTCATCGTACTGATTCTTCGGCTTCACCATTAATATCGATATCGGAGAGTAATATCGCTGACATGATGTATCGAGACAAATGAATAGCGATCATCTTAAGACCTAACCTCAGGTCATTGCAAAGTTTCAGTTTACTGATTTGATTGCCGATCGAAACAATAGACAGAAGGTTTTGCCACCAAAAGTTCAAAAACTGGATTTCGTCTATGAGCAAGTTGCCAGGGAACATCCCTTAACCTTAACTTGAAACAGATACTCATACTCATACATACTCATCCATAAATAGACAGAAAACGGCGCAAGGCTAACAAAACGTTCCTTACTATTTAAACGCGAGATCAGTGTCCGCCAAAGGGGATTTTCTGGAAAAGTGAAGAGGTTCCATTAAAGTTAGGATAACAGCCTAAACGTATAGTGGCCTATTTTAGCCATTTTCTAGCCGGCCTGCGAAGCTGGCAGTCTTGTCCGTGAGTGAAAAAACATGGAATTACACGTATTCACACATTCCGATGCCATATTGGACGCGGGAGTGAAGCCGAGGCTGGAGAGAGAAACCTTTTTCGTTTTTCCCACCCCTTCCCCCTGCTCCTTACAGTCCCTCATTCACTTGCGCGTCCGTCGGAATGAGAGAAAAGTATTACCGCCCAGCGTGGTAGACTACTGAACTTTACGTAGTTCATTTTTGTTTATGCTCTTTCGGGCAATTTTAAATGCATTTTTTTGTATATAAAAGTTTTTGGTTTTAAAGCACTTTCAGTCGAACAAGAATATAGTTTACGTGCCTGTTTTTGAGATAATTAGTATGTTCCGTATTAGACGGCGCTAGTTTGGAATCAGAACTCCGCAACCTTTAGCATGTAAACAAATGTAAGGTGCAGGAACCCGTTAACCCCTTATGGGTTGTTTCCTGCACCTTCCACATTGTTGTCTTATAAATTTTCTATCTTGTAAAAAACTGTGGAAATAAACTACCTGTTAACTGTATTTAACACTAATTCAAAAGTGTACTTTAAAATATTCGGACTGAACCTTAAACCCTCGACATTGCAAAGTATACCGTTCACTTAAAGTTCCTTACTTGATTTTTCAGTCTTCTGCGATTTGCCATGGAGCAGCTTTAACTGCCTCTTTTGTACGCCTATTTAGTTTTTGGCTGAAATTTATTTTTAACTAAAAAAGTTTTACGATCTGCATGGATCGTTGGGAGAAAGTTGCATCTTTTTTAAGATAGTGGAATGGCAAGCATGTTCCGTGTCGGACCGGGATTAAAACCGGATTCGAGCCGGAACACACAAATTATCCAATTGATAGCTTAAAAGTGCGTCGCGTCGGTGAATTTCAGTTGACATTTTGCGACCGATAGAATGTATGTTATGGATGACGCGCCTGGATGTGCTCTGTTTAAACTGAAGACGGCGATTGTTATATACCAAGGTTTATCCTGACAGCATTTTATCGACTTCCTCTTTATTTGTGTTCCGTCCGGATGTCAAATTAAATAAAGCTGCCCAAAGTGAGTACCGGCAACAGCTCTTAAATTCCTAGAAGCTATTGACGGGTGAAAGTTTTCAGTTTAAATTTTCAAACTACAGTTATGCGCGATTTGTTTTATTGCTTTATAAGCAAACCTTGTAAAAAGCTACTGCGCCTAAATATCCGAAACCGAAGTGAAATTCCTTTTGGAATCATAGTCTGCGAAAGTCACCTTGATGCAATAACATCACAACTCAAAACCGTGTAACATGGTAAAGAGGGCGAGGATGGTTAAGCTCAGTCCAGAAACATGTCATTCGGAGTCTTTTCAGGTAAAACCCCTGACAACAGCATGCGTTTACTTATCCTTGTCACATTTGAAGACAGAAAATCGCTGTTGGAAGCTAATTCCCGCCACGTGCTAATCTGCGAAGGGGCAAGGGTCGATATAATCGATCTTCTCTTTTCTACTTGAAATAAAGGTCAAAACGTTTTCTTTTGATCGATTCCGTAAAACGCATAACTAACTACTAATTAAGCGGCATAAGCGAGGATACTTTAGTGCAAAACAGCAGTTATACAAGCAAAAAAATTGGATTTCATATTTCACTGACTTCCTTACAACGGTTTCATTTTCAATCCTTTATCTCTCAGCTTTACCGTACATACTTTGCAAGTCGAAAAGATTTCGAATGAAAATTTCTGCAGAGGCAAAACTCGCAACCGGGTATATTGAAACTGAAGTAGAATGGCTACCATAATGGAGGTGTAATAAGTTCTCTTGAGAGATGGGTTAGGGTGGAGAGAGCTAGTGAAAAGTTTTGGATAAGCATAATCCCCGGAAATGTTTTTCCCACTCTCCCCGAAGCGTCCAGTCCGCACTGCTATGGTGCCCCTAGCCTCGTATGATTTCAAGTAAGGTGTATGCTAAAGTGAACTGTTCTACTTTCTGCTAATAATGAGTTTTACCTTCTTCATTCTATATTCCCAAGTTTAGCCCGTGCTCCCAATTTATGAAGTATGAAGCAAGTCACTTTTTTTACCTATTCAGAGAAATCAAATATTATCTAAATATTTGAGAGATAAGAAAAAAAGAAGGGAGCTCAGAAAAGGGGGGTGAAACTGATTCACCCATTTCATCCCCCCTGGATCAGCCCATGTGTTCTCTCATTATTTAATGTAGTTGCATGGTTAAGAACTTTTCGTCTGCCGGCGGATAAAAACGAGCAGTAGCAGGTATACAAAGGAAACAGTCTACTGCAGAGAATATTGTCTGGGTGCGTCAAACTTTGACGAGGTACATCCAGCTCGACTGTTGGACTGGGAGCTTACAGAAAATAGGATTTTTTGTGAAAGGCGTTGAACAAAATGTATAACAATAGTTAAATACAAAACTTAAAACAAAAAGTGTTTGGCGAATCAACGACGTCGCATGATGCGACATACTTTGAGCTTCAGTAAGCCAGTCAGGACGCAGTTTGTTTTAGTCCAAAAGCCTTTGAATTTGAATCGAAACATGAAAGAAAGTTCCACTAATCGGTCATTTTCAGTAAAGCTAAGCTCTACGCACGTGCTTTCTTGTTCCATTGGTTCCTGAACAATAACAGTAACAGATATTTTTTAACGATATGCTATTTTATTTTTTCCTCTGCGGTCACAGTAACAAATACTGAATTATGATTGGTTCTTAGCGTATTCGTGAGCGGGCA
>JAOBRG010372137.1:0-11743 GCA_027574985.1 Umimayanthus nakama
GGGTAAAATATGAGCGAAATCTGTGATTTCAACTGTGCCACCATCTGCCTGGTCTTCTCGTGGACACACTCTTAATTCAAAACTGATACTTAAGAGTGACAATAAGCAAGAAACCAATCCATTAATGCAAAGTTCAATGTTTTGATCAAAGGTTCGGAAGATGATATCTGATTTATAAGAACCGTTTTATCAGAGCAACGAGGCTCAAATTTTGCCAAAGTTTAAGAATAAGCTAAGAACAATCCACGCTGGGATTCTATCATTTTCCCCAAACTTGATCTTTTTGGGCGTTAAAACATTACAATTAATAATGGAAAATTGAGATCGATCGAATGTCCATTGCAATTTATTTGACTCAGTGATGCTTTGTCACAAGTTAAGTACACTTGAATTGCAATATTTTAGTTGATGTTTCTATGCCGGAGTACCTTTTTTTAAAAACATATAAGCTGCTTAAGAACAATTGAGGCTGAAATTCCCAAAAAATTTAAAACAATGAAGCACCCGGTTCACTCGTTGACTTAACTAATGAAGGTTTAAAACGCATTTGAGTTTCAAAAATTTGTTATAAATGACTGCCGGCTGTTTTGCAGATTGTATTGCCAAAAAAAATGACGAACTGGATAGGAAACTTAAATCAGTTCCACTGTATTTATTAATCAACCCACATTGACAACAAAACAGCTTGAAAGTTGCCCAAACATTGTCAAGCGGCAACTGCTTGCTCATCAATAACACTGAGTTGGTCCGCTGAAGATGGAAAACAGTTTTTTTATAACAGCAAAATTTTACTTAAAATTTGTGTTGTTTTTCGTCGAAGTTATCCTTAGAACATCCATGCAATTGTTTTTGCTGACGTTGAAAACCGCTTTTGTACTGAATAGTTTGTAGCTATATTAATATGCAATTTTATCATTTCAGGCTGAGCCTCCAAACTAAATTTGAGACTAACAATAATCTAAGATCCAACATTTTCAAATTGAAAACTCTTACACCCTCTATAAATAGTTTGGCATCGAAACAGACGAGTACTTCTTTCACGAAGTTCAGTGGCATAGAAGCTACGGTGAAAATCAAGTTGTAGGCTGCCTTGGAAAATGATATGGGACGAAACGAATATGTCAAAGTCATCAAAACTCACAACCCTAAGTTTGCTACGTACCTTCAACACTTGCTTACATTTAATCCAGCAGAAACCAGCAGCCTGGATTTTCATTCAACCGTTTATTCCATTTGAATTCTGGAAAGGAACCTCAACGCAATTTGTAACCGTTCGTGTTTTGCATGAAGACTCGGTGAGTTTTTCCGGTATTTATTTTCGTGTTGATTAGGCAAATGTGTTACAAACACCTGGTCAAAATTGAAAGTAATATTGCCATTACGTGTAAGCCTGAGATAGCTTATTGGATAGGCGGAAAACTATATTCGCCGAGTTGTACACACAGTAAGCGCGTTTCTAAAGAACGAATAACCGGAAAACATGAACCTTATCTTTGAGCCGAGCTCTTAAATTTGCTTCTTTTGTGTGAAAAGGTAACCAGTAAAATGATCTCAATGGAAAAAGTCCGACAAAACGATTCGAAATTATTCTATTTTCGACATTCATTTTTGTGTTGATTAAGCTAGTTTAGATACTGCCTTTAGTTGAAAGGAAAGTTGGTGTATATAAAGTTGTCATTTGATATTCGGAGGCAATAATGTAGCTCAAGAAAAGAACAACCGGAAAAAATGAATCAATCTGGTTTTGTTATGCAGACGGATTGCATTTTGTAAGTGAAAGTAATAAAATCATTCAAGTGGGAATAAACCCTACAAAAAGACTACAGTCTCATTTGTTCCTCACCTTTTTGAGCCACGCCGTGTTGTTGAGAATTGTATGCTGGCAGACAAAGTTTAACAGTAAGCTAACTCTCGTCCACATTAAACTTGGCAAATAAATAAATAATATGCTTTTAAATTGACTAAAATATATTGCTGTTTAATTGGCAAATCGGTGCAGGTTCTTAACGAACGCAACTAGTTGAACAAAGATTTCAGTTGAATACATGTTTGTTTTTTCCAAAAAAATATAGGTTAGCCGACGTGCGTTGTCCATAATATTTTGGAAAATCAAGCCAAGAATTGTTCTCGAATTGTTCTTATTCTTGTACATAAAATTGTTGTTAGAGTTAAAGAATTTGGTATTCATTGATCTGAGCTAGATTGTTACATAAAGAACAAATTCAATTGAAACGTTTTTACAAAAGTCCGGCGTAGGTATTTTGACAGACTTTGTATATTGTCCATAAAATTGATCACCATGCTTTACCATACATGTTTATTCAAGATGTAAAATAATTGGGTAACTTCATATTCAAAATACGAAAATAGGAGACAAAACGTTTCTTGAAAGGAAGTTATGTATTAAGCCCTATCGTATAAACTCCCTATAAAGTACACAACCCACGCGTTCTCCATAAACACAAACCGAGAATGACCATGTTAAAAAAAAATTAATCACCTAAACGACACCGAATGGAATTCAAAGTTTTATTGCTGACATTTGAAGCACTCAGTAGCCTAGTTTCAGTTTAAATTGACGGGTTCATCTCGTTAAATCAGTAGCATAAATTGAGATTGCGGTCAAAGTCAAAGACATAGGCGATACTGAAATCCTTCTCGACAACGCCACCATATAACCACGAATGACGTGCTAAACTCATTAAAGTACCTTCCATCTGTAAATAATTTTAAGGATGTTACTAAACATTTCTTATTTTTAAAAAATCTTTCTATTTTTTTGCGTTGGCGAGCAAGTTCTAGAAGCACTTTTAACATTACTCATTAGTCAAAACCATAGATTCGGCGATTTCCATTGACAGATTGTAGCACATTAAGAACATTGGAACAAGCATTTGAAGCAATTGACTTTTAGAGGTTTGTGAACAAGTTTATACTTTAATACAAATCGTATATTGTGGAAGCAAATCGCCATGACATTTGACGGTTTCTGCTGGCAGACTGTGCTGTAGATTGAATCGAGGACGCGTTTTCGGAAGCAAAATTTTGACTTTGCAAGTTTTAGGAAAACCTTGTGTTTATTAATTACAAGTCCTTAATTTGCATTCGAAGCGAATCGCCGCGACACTCCAAGGGGACCAAACGGCTGCACAGTTTTCTTTATAAGAACTACTTTATAAAACATTGAAGTTCAGTTCACTTAAAATTTCAGAGCAATTTGAGAACAACCTAGAGAACATTAGTAGCCATAACAACACATGGAGCCACAACAATGTTTGAAAACAAAATATTGGAGTTCTTAACTTAAGGTGGCTCAGTTCAGATACCCATTTTACATTGCAAGCGAACTTTAAGATAGTGTAGAGAAAAAGTTGCTCCTTCTATCAAGCGGACAGCAGTTTCAGGGGGAGTCTCTTCGAATATTCGAAGGTGATTATCGTGTTCTCGAAAATTTTTTACTGACTACGGTGTAGACACATGTATGGTCCAACAGGAGATGTCAGTTTCAGCTGTTTCAGTACCGGCAACAAGGTTTTATCTTGGTAGTAAAGAGAATCGAAGAGAACATTATCAAATCCTTAGTACGCTTAAACAACGGAGACGCAGGTGCAGCAAATGACGCGACCCTGGCAAACCTAGTTAACGACGGTTTACTCTTAAGAAAGACGGAATTCCAGCCACTGACAAAAAACCTACTCTCGATTCAAACTTTCCTTTTGAGTCTACATTGATTGTTACTGCATCCGTGTTCAAGAAACTCTCTGCCATCAATCCCACAAGACCAAGGGCCTGATGCCGGTGGCTGCTAAAGAAGAACACGGACCTCTTTGTTGACCCAGTCCGAGATATTTTGAACAACTGCTCATACCAAGAAGTTCGCCTCCCCTCCGCATGGAAAGAAGCGGATATTGTACCGGTCCCGAAGTAAACGCCAGTAAACACTTGCGCCCCATATCCTTTACTCCACTAGCTTATGTTTAAGCTAGCAGAGAAATATGTGATGGCCGAAAAGCTTGTTAAACCAGCCGTCCGTGCAAAGATCGACAGCCAACAACAACAGAAATTAATTGTAAATCGTATTTTACATTTTACAGTGATATTTTTGTTAATTAGCAGGTAGGTGCTAATATTGGAAATGGGACAACACGCTCTATACCTGACACCGAGGCAAAATCAAGCCAATTTCTTAAAACGAACCTCACAATGGATTTTTTTTACTCCCAACATCAGCTACAGAATTCGAACAAGAAAAACTGAGTTTGTCGAAAGCTAAACGACATTTTAGTTTACCAACAAAGATACTCAAACCTTTAAAAAAAATGTGATATCAAAACCAGTAGAAATTGCCTTTAGCAGTTCATTTGCTTCAGGAATTGTTCCTGACAAATTTAAAATAGTCAGAGTTTTCCCTATTTTCATGAATGGATTAGAATCAAATGTAAGCAATTATCGCCCAACCTCGCTGCTACCAGTTTTTAACATAGTTTTAGAGAATTAAACTCGTGTACAAAAGATTAATTTAGTTCATTGAAAATCAACTAATTAAGTTCAAGGGCTGAGCATGCAGCCGCATTGATGGCAGCCTCTAGCGTCCTGATAGCAATGAAGCCACCACCACGTTTGTGTTTTCCGATTTATGAACAACACTTGACCTTATTGGCCACACCACCCTCGTCAAGAAGCTATGCAGCTACAGCCTCCCGAGCCAAGTACTTAGTTGGGTTGTCAACTTCCTCCAAGACCGAAAACAGAGTGTGAAACTGTGGCGATCCATACCCGCTGAGACTCCAACAAGGGACAAAAATGGGTCCGTCTGAACATCTCTGGCGTACAGCTGTGGAAGTACGTTGATGTCATTACTAGTTCAGAACCAGTGGAAATGAACCAACCGAGCAAGATCCAAGATGCAGTAGATGGGTTTCTCCAAAACTAATAAGAAACTCGATCAGGTTAACGTCAATGACACCACTACTTACCACGAAGTAGCTGACATGCTACGTTATACGGATTGAACCTAAACAACGATCTTAGATGGAACATCAAAAAATTCCGAGCCAAAAAATCAGAAAATCGTTAGCGAAAACTACGGTTACTCAGTCAAACCGTCAAATACCTAGTTCGAAGAAAACATCGCGAGTATCTTGCGAAAATAGAAGACTCTTTCAACGACAACCCAAAATTATTTTGGAGCTACCACAAAGCCGTGCTCCGTCACCGCTCATCCCAAAGCCCTGTTATCACTTATGGCGACGCCACCGCCACAACTCCAACGGAAAAAGCTGAGCTTTTTAATTTGTATTTTTCCAACATTTTTCAAGTCCACAAACAACATGATAACACAACCGAAGATTGTTGTTTCTTTCCTCTTGGGAATGAAACATCTGATATAACTCTCAATGTGAATGAAGTTAGTTGTTGTCTCGACAGCTTGGACGCAACAAAGGCAAGTGGCCCCGATTGGATTGCACCACGCCTCCTGAAAGAGTGTAGCCAACCAATTGCGCCAAGTCTTTGTGCTCTCTTTAATCATTCCATAGAACTTGGACGCCTCCCAACTGGGTGGAAGTCCGCGGACGTAACACCAATCCACAAAAAAGATCAAAAAGAACCAGTAGAAAATTATAGACCAATCTCTTTGCTTCCAATTGTTAGCAAAGTAATGGAGCGTTGTGTTTGTAACAGACTATATGATCATGTCAAGCTTCTCATTAACAAAGTGCAGCGTGGGTTTCTACGCAATCGTTCATGTGTGACGCAACTGCTATCCGTTCTTCACACCATCGGGCAACACCTCGATAAAAACGCTCAAACTGACGTATTATATCTGAACTTCGCAAAGGCGTTCGACTCCTTTGATCACGCAGTTCTAATTGAGAAACTGAAAAGATACGGCGTGAAAGGCCGACTCCTTAAGTGGTTTATTGATTATCTCGATGGCCGACGCCAAAGAGTTGTTATAGATAGTGTTGCTTCACAATGGACACATGTCACCTCTGGAGTACCCCAAGGCAGCATTCTGGGGCCTGTGCTCTTTGTTCTTTTCATCAATGATCTTCTTGATGTCATGCTAAGCGGAACGGAAACTGCTTTATACGCGGACGACACAAAGCTCTATAGATGCGTTGTATCTTTTAGCGATTGTGAGCAGCTGCAGCAAGCCCTGTATAACTACAACAAATGGAGCGATGAAAACAACATCAAGTTCAATGTGTCGAAATGCAAGATCTTATCTGTTACGCGAAAGAAATGTCCACTGATCAAATAATTATTTTCTGGGCCTAACAAAGCTTCTTCGAGTTCAAGAAGAATAAGATCTGGGGGTCACCATATCCAACAATCTTATGTGGAATTGTTAAGTCACAATTGTCCTACGCCAGGGAGATCTGGTCACCATCACTGAAGTCACTCAAAGTCAAAATCGAACGGGTACAGCGATGGGCAACTCGATGGATCCTGAGAGTGAAACCAGGCAAGGTATCCTACAAGGATAGACTGCTAAATCTGAACCTGCTACCGCTAACTTACGACAAGGAGATAAAGGATTTACTTTTTTTCTACAAAGCCTTACACGGTGACATTGACCTCGATGTCAAAAACTTTGTTACCGGTAGTTTCTCGAGCCACGGTCGCACTCGTCTTAGCTAGAAAACAACTCTTCTGAAAGTTCCGCTCTGTATACGTAAGACAACCACTTTTCAGTCCTCGTACTTCAACCGAATTGTAAAACTCTGGAACTATGCCTGCAATCTAGTTAACATCAGTACTTTTTTGGTGTACTTCGTAAGACTCTCAGTAAAGTTGACAAAACAAAACAAAACAACAGTCATATCTCCGAAATAATAGATAAGTAAGCTTCGAAATTGTACTACCTCAGACAACTGAAGCGTTCAAAGGCGCCGTGTAAGGAGTTAGTATTATTCTACGTAACCGTTGACCAAATATGATCTAAGCGAAGACCTTGAATAATTTAAGAAACATACAATGCGAGTATTTATCTCGAGCATAGGTACGCTGAGTGATAGAGGCGTTAGAGAAGGCTTATATCCAGTCATTGTCCCGCAAGAGACGCCGGGAATTAACTGAATTGTTTTTCAACGAGATTGTAACCAATCACAGACAAAGACTACAATGATAGTCGTTATAATCTGAGAAGCAACCGGAATAATTTTCTAAATTTTAACGTAGGTCAAACAAATATTCGTCTAAATAACTTTAACAATTACAATGCAAGGGCATAGCCTTTATGCGCCCTGACCCAACCTCCTTTTATAAAATGATTGTAAAAACAGTTTTAATAACTCTATTATATAACTTAAAGCATTTTGTGTACTCTCATTATGTTATCAATAAAACTGTAAAGCTTCAACGTATTTCAGTCTTAAAGACTGCTAATGTTTTAGCTAAACAAACCACCTACATTAGATCTAAAAGCTTTTCTCATCTATTGCTTAGCCTTGTCGTTCAGGGTTTTTTTGTCTCTTTCATTAGTTATCCGTAAATTCAATTAACGAGGCTAAGAATACGAACGCTGGATTCACGAAAAAGCTGTTCGTTTTTCTTGCTTTTTTATGGAAACCTAAAATGCGGACAGTTCGGTTACTTAAAAGTGGTTTCATGACAGGTTACCAAAATGCCATTTGCTTTTTCAGTTAAATCTTTAAGACAAGCCACGAAGTTCTTAACTTTCATGTATTGAAACACAAAGAATAGCGTGATAAAGAATAATTTCTTAAAATCAGACAAATCTTAGTTTATTTTAATGTTGTTAGGTTTGCGGTTTATTAATGCACGTTCAATTGCTGCTTTGGTTGTGTAGTTCAATGTGGGTGATGAATAAAACAAGCAACCTCTTTTTACTTTTAGTAGTGCACATGTGAGAGTTTCCGTATAGCATGATTATGTGAAGAAGGACACTACTCATGTCCTGTTTGTACTTGACGTTGACTTATGGTGCCAAATAAGCAGCGTTTAAGATGAACATCACAGGGAGTGTTCTTTTTATTGACTTGATCCGGCGGCAACTCGGTTCTCGTTCGTACTACTTGAGTGTCTTCAAGGTCCTTTATGGTGCGATAAGTGAGCCCAGTGTGCTGTGTCTCTTGTCAGTTAGAGTGCTCAACTTTCAACCAATGGTGTTTGAAGATAACTAATTTGATGCAGTTCAGTTTGTGTGTTATGTTGACAGCAATTGTGGTAATATTAAATAAATATAGGAACGCCTAAATATGGCAATGGTAAGTTTTCAACCATCCCGTTCGCGTCAGATTTGATTTGTCCGAATATCAAACTCTTTTCTATAAGTGTTGGTGGATGTTTTATCGGCAAACTTTTCTGCAATCCACTGTCACGGTCCCAAATGTAAGTGGTTGAGTGTTACTCTAAAAAAATCTTATATAGCGTGCATTAAAGAAATAAAGTTTGGATTTTAGTTTTTTTCTTTAGCCATGGTCAGTTTGGTAGCAGGCAAATTTTGTCATGGTCAACACCTCTATTATTGGTTGAGTGGTCCAACAGTTCCGAACTAATTTTAATATCTTTAGAATTATTTGTATTTGTCGTTGGTACTGTGTCTGATTTTGTTCCTGCAATTACGGGCAAACTACTTATTCCAATGTCTTTAACAACGGTGGTTGACATATGATCAATAAACTTGATGGCTTTATTTTTTCTCTTGCGTTTTTCCCGATTTTCTAAACAGTATTTCTTTGTGTTTGAAAACATCCTAAGGCTTGCGTATTCGTTTGAAATACAATTTAAGAATGAAAAGCCGAACAAAAAATAAGAAAAACAAAAATTAAGCGTGTAACACAACCTCGAGTTTGTGAAAAAAAAAAACGCGCCTACCTGCCATTTAAATTTGTTACAAGAAAACACAAAACTCAAGATCAACCCGCAAACTGATTTGTGTGAAGGCCTCGTTCATAATCAGTACTACATGTTAAACAAAACGTATGATATACATTCAGGTGAAACACCGAGATTTTTCTCTGTAATTCTAAAACTCCACTTCTGCCTTGAGACGGATCACGCAAAAATGTAAGTGGTAAAAATTGTTGCGAAGACTGATCTGAAGATTTTCCGCCGGAATATTAGTTACACCCATGGCCAAATTTATAGAACTGAGTATTAGTATCATACATGATCACTTGGAGATGCGACTTATCTTCGCGTCAGTAAAAAAATCTCTCTCTCATTGTAATAGGGGCTTCATGCCCTGCTCGTGAGAAATCATTGTCAGCATCGAACATAAACCGTATCTCCGCGTGGCCGTACAGAGCTCTCTACAACATTCTTCTCCACAAAACATACAGTTGATACTCACATCGAACTGCACTGAGTTTTTGGAATTTGCTTGAACACCTCCATTTGTCACTGCACTTTTTGACTGGCTATTTATCATCTTAATTGAAAGTCTCCAATGATTTAACCAAACTGACTAACGAGTTGTCCTAATATAGACATTCTGTGACGTCTGGAGCTCATGGCCATCGGGTAAAGTGCTATTGAAACTCCTTTAAGAGGCTGTCGCGAGACCTATTCTTTAACACTGTTTTAGCATTAATAACTGTTTAAGGTCTTTTATACTTTTTGTCAAAGCATCGATATCTATAGGTCGGTAAGAACGCTTTGGTTCAAGAAGTGCATAACTAAGAAACAGAAATTTTACAAGGGTTTTTTGTTGCAGACTACATCAAGAAATACTAGCTTGTCTCAAAATAAACATTTATCATATAGCAGAGACAAATTATTCCATAGTCTGTAGCTAGCTATTGAGTATATTATTTTTATTCTCAAATAGGTCTTGTTGAAGCTATTATGTTTATATTAAAAGTTAGCCGAAGGCAACTTCCCGCAGAGCAAACGGAACTGATGTTTTAAAATGTATTAACTATTATGATTTGAGCCAAATTGTCCCGGTGTTCAGGTACATTGGGACAAAGGGTCTAGAGTGAGGAAACGAGCTTGAAAACGTAGATGGACGGTGTAGGTTTTGTTTTAAAGTGTTTCATCTTGAAACTTCTCATCATTAAGCCATATTGTACATCATAACTCGTATATTATAAACTCTTGTCATGTTTGTATATATCGTATATAGCTAAGCCTGGTCAAGTGACCTCCCAGCGCGAAAAAATGTTTTTTGAATTGATGCATTCATCACCAGTAAATGTTCATGAAAAAAAAGCAATTGCAGGATTCTATTAAGTGCTTAATTGAATATTTCAATTCAATTCATTTTTTTAAATTTTGACTTCGTAAATGTTAACATGAGATACACCACTGGCCTGCAAATAGTACAGAACTAATCGAGGCAGGTCAGGGGTTACAGTCGATATTCGTTCCTAGCTAGAACAGTGAAATACAGGGCATGATAATCATATTAAATTATTCGTAAATAGAATCTAACAGACTATCAATCAACCTGAAAAGGATGTCGGTCGTTTTTCTTAAATGTCTTGATTGAACACTGGTTGCACTAGCCATGGTTTCAAGTTTGAAAAGGTTTTCATCCCGTTTCATAATGTTACAAGAAAGACAGTCTAACCTCATTGGTAGAACGTTTTCTCTTTTCTGCTTTGTGATTTTCTTTCTATATGTTTTTCTTGTTCCTTGTCATCTTTGGCAGTAACTTCAATTCAATTTGTATAACTATTTAGTCTGGAATTGTTTTGACCTCCATTATACATACTCAGCGGCCAATTGGCCCGATCAGCCCTCTGGTTACAACAGCTGGATTGCACTTTTCCAATCTGTAATATCCAACAAGCTATCAGTGTAATCCTTCAGTTGTTAGTCTGTCTCAGTTGATACTCTAAGTAAAGAATTTGTCTGTGAGGATCGTACTCGCATCTTGGTTAAATTAGAACTCTGTGGATCTACGGTTGATTTGTCGACGATGGACTTGCCAAGTGTGTCAAACGCTGTTGAACAGCCCGAGGTATGATTTCAGCTGCATGTATGAATTTATCACCCGTATTCCGCACACATTTTGCCGTGCTGCAAGCACTGCAATTGTTCGCCTTGCTTTTATGCCACAACATTTCTAATCGCTATTGCTCTTAATACATTATAGGACATAAATTGTGCTGTAACAGTGCGTGTACATAAAAAAAACCGAGACGAAAAAAGTGTGTCCATGTAAGACCCATGGATTACAGTGCACAGGCGAGAGTGTCATTCCCGGCCAGGTGTGGCTGTGGGACAAAGAAAGTCCAATGCGAGAATAAGGTACCGACAGTAAACAAAGCTTTATGGTACCATTTCTCTGAACGCAACTCTCATTAAGTTCTTCTGAACCATTTTCATGCATTGACTGTCGAATATATTCACTGTAGCATAAGTGGGAATTTAAGGCATGTTGAACAAATCATAAAGTGCAGAAAAGTGTTAATTACTAATTAGGGCGGCGCAGTAATCGAGTAAACATGTGAGTAAATTCATGTCAAGCTTTTTACTAAACGCCAGAAATAACTTAAGATAGCTTTAATTAATTATGCAAGGAACTTTTGATAGTGAAACAGTTTGGTTTTTTTTGCGGGGAGCTGCAGCCATATCAAGAACTGCTGATAAGACTGGAGCACCTGTAGCAAGTGCACACGACATTTAACTATTGTTCTGAAGTGTGGGGCAGCTGTGGATCAACTTTGGCCACTAGACTACAAAAATTACAAAACCGTGCAGCACGAGTTCTAACTAATTCAAGCTATGATACTAATGCCGAACCCCTAATTGAAAGTCTAGGATG
>JAOBRG010372148.1:0-11743 GCA_027574985.1 Umimayanthus nakama
GGAGACAATGAATGCTCCTCTCTGTTAAACTGCGAGTATACCCGTGTCGGGTTGATAGGCGCCTATATATATATATGTTGCATGACAGATAACAAATAGA
The DNA here is from genome assembly GCA_027574985.1 of Umimayanthus nakama. Classification (NCBI taxonomy): domain Eukaryota; kingdom Metazoa; phylum Cnidaria; class Anthozoa; order Zoantharia; family Parazoanthidae; genus Umimayanthus; species Umimayanthus nakama. Next base: position 101 of record JAOBRG010372148.1, read on the forward strand.
TGCAGTCAGGAAACCTTGTATTCACTTACACAATACATGCATGACAACATATGATTCAAGAGCTAAAGGTTTATTGATTCTGATTGGTCAAGAGCAGTGCAATTACTTTAACTTACAAGTGCAAAAAATAATAAGTAATTCCACACAGTTACAGTTACACAAATAATTACTAATATGGCAATAAAGAAAGTTTTTAATTCCGAAAAAGCCAATCAAGCTTAACTGCCAATTGTCTCAACCAATGCTGTAATTATAATAATATTATTAAATAATATCAATAAAATAAAAAATAATATTAATAAATATAATAAAAATATTATTATTATAATAACAATAACAATAATGATAAATGTAGTAAAAATAATAAACAAAGCAACTGACTCACTACAGTTACACTACTGTTAGGAACCATAAATTTATTTGTGTATGGTGTGTGATGTCTGTTAGATTATTATCAAGCTTTACAAACCTGAACCTTCTTTGTTTTGGCCTTTTTCTCATCTTCTTCCTCTATCAGTTGACCATTTTCATCGTACCTGAAACAATAAATTGTGAGACAACATTCATTTTGACATCTACTAGTTGTATATAGTTTAAGAATTCACTTTAATTTGCAGTTCTAATCTTTAGTAGTTTCCATCCCTGTTTAACTTCTTAAAGGAAAAAATGTTAATGTGTACTTCATAATTCCTATCAAGTGTGTGAGGTTAGTGCAGTTGGTAAGAGGTCTGACTTCCAGCTAGGAGGTTTGGGTTAAATCCCTGGTCTACATATGTAGTCGATGGTTGAACTTTAGGTGACCTTCCCAATCACCACCCTGTCAGCAGACAGGAACCAATTAAGTTGTTGGTCTAGGTTCCCGATGTACTATATTTATTATTTTGTTTATTTATTTATTCCATTCGCCACGATATACAATGAGCGAGATACCAAGAAACAAAAAGAATAAAAGGAAAATAGGGGAGTGGCGAGGGGACCTCAGAAACCACATGGCTTGTACGGGGAGGTCCCCTCGTTAAATTAGAATTAATTAATATTGCTTAAGTAGAAGCTTTAACAGACTTGCTGGACATATAGGCGGAAGGGAGAGAAAAGTTCTGTTGTTATCGGGTCATCAGAAATTCAGTTAATTTGCGTTTGAATGAAGGAAGGGAGGAAGAAGAAGAAGTTAAGGACGATGGCAATGTGTTCCAGACTTTAGGGCCTTGAAATAGAATGGTAAAATGTTTGATATTGATCCGACAAGGGTGGGAACGAAAACGATGGGCATTTCTAGTATTGTACCCATGTACTTGATCACTGGTATAAGGAGGCTTGAAGAACCAACACAATTTTTGATAAGAGTAGAGTAAAACAGAAGAACATAGAGAAACTATAAGACCCTGTCCATGGATGCTGTAGCGAAAGAAAGTTGCCCAAAGTTCACCTCGACCAGCTAGGAATTGAACACTGAACTTCTGGTTTGCAGTCAGAGGTTCTACTGTGCCTTTCTCGGACACAGGCACATGCTTGTGTGGTAACAATGAACACATATAGTTATGTAGTTGTTGCTAAAAGGAATACAGTAGCTGTATGTACAATATATACCTTTGTTTCTTCTCATCCCTTGATTTCCTTGGTGATCTTGACCTGTTGAAGAATCACAGAATTTTAAACCACGAGTTTCATCTTTTGTGCTCCCTTGACATACAACAGTTTTGAAGTAATAAAAGTGGGGGTTTGTGAACCTTCTAGTCTTAAAATCGTATCAGGTTGCCTTGGAGACAAAAATTTGGGTGAAAGTACGACTTACTGTTATATTACAAAAAAAGGGGTAACCAGTGTTAAAGGCTTGGCAACTCAGCACTAATAAGGCCAAACAAAATAATATCTATGGTTCTGGTCACCTGACAGATCCTAATTTTTATGCGCCAAATCACTGACCCTTTAACATTATTTTATGGCTGCTTTTGCCATACTTTTGAAAACAACTTTTTATTCTACAGGTCTGTAGTCAGTCTCAAGGTTTTTTGAAATTCAAAACCTGCTGTGTTTTCTTCCATATAAAAGCAGATACAATAAATATATATAATGTAAATTTTTCCATCCTATGTAAAACTACACCAAGAAAGAGGTCATGTGACCAATTCTCAAATACAAAAGTTGAGTGGGGGTGCACGTGGCAAAATTCAAACTTTGCTGGTGCAAATTCTAGTGAATTTTCCATCAAGAGGGAAGCAGCCCTGCTTTCTAGCGCAGCCCTGTGGAAAAGTGTTCAGCCTCATTATACAAAGCACTTGCCAGAGGAAGGAAGTAAAAATGTATGCCAACATTTTTATTATTATTAAAATTAATTAATATTATCATTACTACAACTTACTAGAAGTATCACATTTAAACCCACTATAATTATATATTTTGTATTGCAACACCAGCTATAATATCATTGAAAAATAGCAGAAATCTTCCTAAACAGTTGGCAGGGAAATATGATTGTATAACTTTTTCAAACCACCTTTACAATTTAGCCCCTGGTTGTCACAGTTGCACAGCTGTCAAGTCTCATGCACTGAGCACGAGTCTAACGCATTTCAATGTTATCTGGTGCTCTCATGTACACACAAATTATTCTCACACATTAACAATCTTGTGGAAGGTAACTCTTCTGTTTTGGCCCACCTAACAGAAGTGCCTTACATTCATAAAAGTCCTTCCTTCACCGGCACTGAACCCTCCATAAAAGGAGTGAATGTGCCTGGTTTACATAAATTAGTGCATTTCCAGCAGTTTGAGAAGTGAAAAATTCAAAGGTTTTCGGGGAAGCATGTCTGCAGACTTGCTCAGCAAACAAAATCTTTCTTTGGAAAACCACAAATTTGAGGGTTAGATAAGTAGATTGCAGAATACCTCCCCCCCCTCGAGTTAGTTTATTACGGTGCATTCCTCATTCTATAGAAAATTGTCCGCAGTAGAATCCAGAAAAATAGTGGGGGGTATTCTGCAATTGCTCCAATTTGAGAGCTCTGTGCACAGTTGCATGTCAAGTCGACAAGTGTCAAGTGATTGAGTAAAGCAGGGGAGTTACCCCACCTACCAAGGGTACCCCATTTCCAGGTAAAGGAATCAGCCTTGTAGATCAATTCACAAATTTAGACTAGTTCAAAGTTGCTTTTTACTTCTCTAGATGGCGACCTATATCAATAAACGTACCTTGATCTTTTCCTGTGTTTCCTGTCTCGGTCCCGGTCCCTCTTCCTGTCCCTGTCACGGTCTCGATCACGATCCCTGTGTCTGTCACGGCTCCTATCCTTTGAGCGGTCCCTCTTACGGTCACTGTCTCTGTCCCTATCACGGTCCCTCCGCCTGTCTTTATCGCGGCTTTCTCTATCTCGGTCCCTGTTTCGCTCACTGTCTTTCTCCTTGTACCTCTCTCTGTCACGTTCTTTTTCAATTTCTTTTCCAGAGTCTGACGTAGCAGCCATTTTTTTAAAAAAGAAGCTTATACTTTTGTTGAAGATGGCTTTCCTTAAACTATACCGATATTTTAACGTTGTCTTTTTGGTTTTTGACAACTATATTTTCTTCGTTTTCTCAACGTTCAAATCAAAGATGGCTTCTCTACTTTCTGAAAATACTTGGTGTTAACAAAATATAGTGTCTTTTTCACCTACACGATCGCAATGAGCCCTGGGATGCTTTACAAGGAAACCTACAAAATGGCGTCCATGCGGTCTGTGTTAAAGCCATGGCTTTTAATGATTATCTTTCTTCTTGTTGGGTTTCTGATGTTTGTTACAGCATCTGAAGATCCTCCTGATTCGTCGAACGATTTTGCTGAGTTTGAAACCGAAGGCGATGAAGATGAAGAAGAAACCCAGACAACGACCGAGGAAGGTTCGTCACTTCAGTTCTTTGACATTGTTATCATTTATGGCTTTTTGTTTTATCACATTTATTTATATCTTTGTTTCTTAAAATTTTGAAATATTTGCCAACGATCTGGACTTGAAATGGAACAAATGAACGAGTAGCATTCATGATTGTTACGAAGCTCAAGACATACAATGAGCAATATGTATGGATCGTAATATTATGCGATACATGTATTTTATGAGTTTGTGACGGCAACCCAAATCACCCAGTGCGTAGGCATTGGCTTAAATTTGGATTTGGTTTATATTATATCTTGTCATTTTGCTTTCAATTCAGTAATATTGAGGCAGCACGTAGCTGTTTACTCCAAACGTGCAAATCGTTAAATCAATAAATGAGTATACTATCAAGAATTTTACAGGAACAGGCTGGCCAATATCGATCGTTTTCGTCTTGTCCTTGATACTGGTAATTATAATTTTAAAGTCTGTCTGTAGTGGAGAGCCAACTGCTTCGCAAACCTTGCTGCATCATTCATTGGAAACATGGAAGGATTGCAACGCACAAAGTGAATGAACTTGTCAATTTATAGATTTTTTTTAAAAGTGATTGTAGTTACTTTGAAGAAGTGAAGAAAATGCTTTATCATCAGTTGTATTTTCAATAGTGTTTCTTAAGTATTGGGGAGCTCTTCATTCCTTTTGGAGACCCAAAGAATCATTTTTAATTGGCAGGAAAGTACTGGTTCATTTTAGTTATTGATAACTACACAGTGACCACAGCAGATTGTAGCAGTTCCTTTATTTACATCTATTTTTTTTTCTTTTTTTTGTAATTTGGTATAATATCAATGACTGAATATATGTATATATATATAAATGTATCTATTATAAACTCAATCTGCAGACAGTCCTGTTTCGACCTTTGAAGTCTCATCAGTGCAGCTCCGAGTGGTTTGAAAATTGAGATATGCCAGTTGCTCAGAGAGCAATCAACACATCTCGCACTGACAAGCAGTGGCACATTTTATTTCTGAATACCAGAGTCCTCAAACTCAAAGGAATGAGCAATGCAAAATGCAAAGTGGTTTAAGCCTAAAAGACAACAGGTGCAGCGTCGTACCTAGCCATTTTTGAGCAGGGGGGCAGTGCTGATATATTTTCTGTTATTACTGGGGGGCAGAGAAGACACTTTTTAAAGGGTTATAGTCACGTTGTCAAATCTCTGGGGGGCAACTGCCCCCCCCCCTCCCCCCGGTCCCCTAGGTATGGCCCTGGAAATAATATGGGGGTTTTATATAACAAATTTATCATCTGCTCCTGTTTCTAGGTATTGAAGGCGAGTTTTCCAAATTTGTTAATGGAAAATGTTTGGAGGCGATAATTTAGCATTTGCTTCATTTGGTAACTCTTTAACTGAAAGGAGTAAATTAGTTTTTTGGCAACTTGCTGCCCACCCTTTATAATACTAATTCTATCAGTAAAATGTTAATTCTTGTTTTTACAAGGTGAAGCACCAGAAAAGCCAGAGGGGGAGGGGGAAGGGGAAGGAGAAGGGGAGAGTGAACAAGAAGAAGAAGCTACAGTTGAGGTAAGCAGTTCCCAAAGACCTACTTTTTAAATTCAAGTTCTCCTTGAATCAACTACCATCAACTGTTTTAACCCTAGCCAGTTTACCAGTATGTGAGATCTCCTTGTACATTATCAACACAAGACAATTTTTTGGTAGCAAACGGTCAAGCACAGCAGTTTATCAGAGATGACAGACAAAATTCCCCTAACCTGTTTATAATGGAACTACTTAGTCAAGTAGCTAGAGAGTTGAAGAGAATTCAGTAATAATTATGTCATATGGTGTGTTTTGGGCTTAGACAGTTAAAACTTTTTTAAGGCAGTATTAATTTGATTATAGTACTGTATTGAAAAAATTAAGTTGTCACATTTGCCAGCTGCTTGTTTATTTGTGCAAACACGTTTTAGTACTTAAACATGTAGTTCTTTGTTATGAATCATCTTCACTGCTTGTTGTATAGACTCCTGAAGAAGAAGAAGAGTTGGATCACTTTACTGATGAAGAAGAATTTGAGGTACAGTGTATGCTTATACACCCTTATCATCTTTACTGATGAAGAGAAGTTTGCCAATTAAGTAAAGTGTCTCACAAGAAACCACATTATTTAGAAGGCCTTGTTACCCAAGTTTTTAAGCCACCAGTTCTACATACAGTACTTAGAAGAATGTTTTAATTCTAGTTTTAACCCTCCAGACACCCCCCAACATCTATATGGGCCGATGCAGAAAAATAGTTATGTGTTTCAACAGTGATATATATGTTGAATGCATGTAAGTATTGCCGAGGTTTAGTTATCAATTAGTTTCCTTTTTAATGCCACTTATTAGCCCCTCCAATTTTAGACGCACCCAAAAGCTCTTAATAAGAATGAAAATGAGCCCAGGGCTTTAGTTTGAGATGTTGTAGTAAATTTTTCATAATGCACCATCATTTTTATCAATAACAATGAATCCAAAGAACATCAACTTCTTCTTCATTTCGAATTATTGGGTAATGCTACTGGAAGTTGTACTTCAATCTCCAGTGCACTCCATTGACCACATTTGGGAACAGAAATCTGTAGAACAAAAACATTGATTTCATCATTCCAGTGGTATGCCTCTTTTCAAATATTAATGTACAAATTAAAACAAGCTGCACATTTTCATCTCAATCAAAATAATTATTTTACAAAACTTATTTACTGCTTTCACAGGTATTTATGAAATATTTTTCCTAGATGCATTCTATTCCAAAATACTAATGGTAAACACAATGCAGTCCAAAAAATCTTTCATATGTGGATTGATTCTGTTATTGTATTGCACCTTTTGGGTTGTTGTGATGCTCTCTAGGACCTAACCATTAGAAAAGTTGGGGGGAGGGGGAGGGTTGGTCTGGTTTGTAATAATTTTTTGGCGTTTTCAATATCCAATGCAGGATTGTTTTTTCAATTCCATCTGTCTTATAATTTTTTTGCCCCCCCTCTCTCCTCCCCCCCTATCTCACTTATCACTTTTCTTAAGGTCCATCTCTCACTGTTAACAGGGATACAGCAAAGACAAAGCTACAAAAGGCAAGCAGGGACAGCCAGATCTCAAGATTGAAAAGGTATTATGATAAATGACACATGGTGTAATTGAAATTGTTGTATTTTCTTAACCTTTCATTTAATACAGGGAACATTGTGAAAGCTGAACAAATACAACTCAACTTGCAATAAGGACTTGAGTCCGAAATGTTAAATCTTACACCTTCTCTGCATTGTAATTTAACTAAAAAGTTCTGTAGAGCTCTGTTTCAAGGAAGTTTAAAGACAGTGCCTGACAAGGTTCTTAACAAAAAAAATCTAGACAAATTATTTTAACCCCAAGCTCTTTTCAGCCATTTGTTGCAGAGGATCAGAGTTGATATTGTCACTCATGCACCATAATTTGTATAAATTGTCCCGGGATAATTCCCATCAACACAGGACTTAATCTTGTTTAACTCATCCCTTGCTTTTTAGTTCTATCATGTACGGGATGAGGTTGGACTTTTTTTCTAGATTTATAATAAGGTCGCGGGATATGGGACAACCGGATCAACCTGTGGAATTGTCCCATTGCATTTGGATGGTACTGTAAGAAACATCGATTTGTTATTCAGCATGACTAAAACATAACTAGCTCAGGCCATTTTTGTTTTGATCAGAATGATGTTTGGCTTCTTTCCCATGATCATGAATCACTTCTTTCTCCTAAGCTGGAAAACAAGGTCCTGTGTCATTGGCTTCCATACCTTTTGGTCCTTGGCAGCAAAATACTTGCTTCTCACAAGCTCATTCTTCTTCTAATTAATATGTAAATCTACCATAATTGATTCTCTTCCTGGTCTCTCTTACTCTGCCTTTCTGCTTTAGTCGGTTCTTGGATCCAATAAGTGATCTAGTGCAATTTTTAGGTGTTTATTAACTTTCACTCTAAGGATATGATGATTACGCTTAGTTCCAATCCTGTTTACAAATTCTCTTCACTGACCTCTGTTTTGTTATCTTACTGGAATCTGTTGGTACACTTGAAAGAAGTAGATTTATTTGCAATCTTAATTTTTTATTTATGTTTTCAGGTTCCACTTCACTTCAGAGCTAACTGGGAAGGTTTCTATATTGAAATGTTGACGCTGGCAGGACTGGCTGCCTATGCTTTGAACTTCTTTGCCGGAAGAAGCAAGAACTCACGGCTTGCAACAGCATGGTGGGTCAAAGTATATATTACTAGATACAAATGTAAATAAATCAGATATCATTGTACTATTAATACATTGTTACTCGTTAGTGTGATTTTTAAACTATTACAGGATTGCTGTGCAGATAATTTATTGGGATAGCATGTTGTGGTATCCTGGGTATTATCAGGTATTTTGTGACTTAATTTAACTAGATAAACACCTTATTTGTTTGAATATATAAGCTCCTTGCAGTTGGGCCCCTAATAGTTAATTCTGGGATTTCAACTTTAGGTGGGAACTTGTTCAAAAGTGGATGCTTAATTGTTTTGTTTTAGTTTTCATCATTTTCAGAGAAAAGCGTTATTAATAGAAGATGATATTAGAAAATATATGGGGAACATACTAAAGGCTAATAGAGATCTCTTTTATTGTCAATACATAGAATTTTCCTAGAGTTCACAGTGAACTACAACTGAAAGCTTTTACAGTAGCTGGAAAATAAAATATTAATTCATTATCCCAGGAATGAATATAGAGCACTAACACCAAGGCCGAGCCCTTTCCAAAAAGTTCTGACCAAATGTTGCTACTGAACAGTAGTTTTGTTCTCAAACATACAGACATTTCAGTTCAAACTTTGAGGTAAATAAATTGCAAAGCACTGCCCTTGAGTGACAGCAAAGGTTTTGAAGACTAATAATTGGAGAACTGATTCTGTTTTGTCTTCATGCTGAGTTATTAAAATGCTGGTGGTGTGTGTTTAGTTGAGGCTGAGCAGTTATTAATTTGAGACCTAGAGGTTGTAAGTTGAGTTGAACCATAGATTACCATTAGTTACTTACTGTAAGTGTCCATCATTATAATATCGAAGCTTTTGGAAGTTCAAACTGTTATTGCATGTATTGTAATGATCCGAGTCTCTTTCAAACAGGCTCAAGTCTCACAAGTCTCTTCTTGAGTCAAACTTCAGTATTGTAGGTATGTGTATAAATGATATGGCCCTATGGTGAGTTTTTGGGTAGAACAGAGCACAGTTAATGCTTCTTCTTGGCTGCTGACAATTTGTTGGAACTTGTTCCTTGAGCAGGAATGTGTGATTCTAGTTAAAAATGCATGCTACAAATCAAATTATTGTTAACAAACAGAAGGCAAAGTTTGCAGTGAAATGACAGGACTTGAATAAAACACATGGAACTTATGTAACACATAATTTCACCTATTTACCAATAAAGAGTTCATAAATGCCTCTCGCTGCTTTTCTTCATTTTTTTATTTTCTTAGGCATCAGACTTCTTGTAGTGGTAAAAGAAAAAAGAAAAAAATGAAAGGAACCCACAAACTCCTAACATGAATATAGTTGTTTCATGTGTCTAGAAAAGAAGACAGCTCTAAAACTTACTTTTTTGCAATTATAATTAAAAATTATTCAAACTCTCCAATGAGATGAAGTTTTTTTAAAAACTTTTAGCTTGCATTTAATTTTATTCATTTAGTGCAAGGCATGCGTTTTTGAAAGTGGTCAAAACTGCCAAGTCACTGTTTTATTTTGATAGCTTTCAGTTGATTCCAAGTCTATGTTGGTTGTTCATCTGATTAATGAATCGAAACACAGCTACAACTTACTGTGTATTTTAAAAAAGTCCTACATGTACAGCAGTATCTTGCTGGTTCAAGTTGTTTCCTACACTGTAAGTATGTGCTTGGTTTCCAGGTGACGATGGTTTGTCGGAGGAGCCCCAACAAGGAGTGTTGGTTAAGGAGAGCGAGAGCCTATACACACTGTGGTGTACAGGGAGGGCGGGATGTGATGGCCTCTTGACAGAGATTAAGGTATTTGATATTTTGGTACCTAATAACTTATAAGTAAAAATGCCAATGGTTGTAGTTTGTAACTATATATTAATGAAGCAAAAGTTTTTGTATACACTGCACACATGTGTTGCCAAAACGAGTGTATCAAAATGAAAATTCATTGTTTGTGAGGGGGAATGGTCCCCATGACATGCATTGCTATAACTCCCCACTCCACTAAAAAAATGAAAGAAAACAGTTCTTCGAAAGTTTATCAGATTAAATTACTCCAGCTTATCAAAAATTTTAGAGCTAGGCAAGATTTTTCAGGGACATGTATAAAGAAGACATTATAAGTGGTTGGAAAATGAAAGAGATCTTCCAACCAAAAGGGTCCTCAATGGTGTTGCAATGTCTATGATAAGCTAATTGTAAAGTATAAGAGTTACATGATTTTGCAAATTTTTGGAAAGCAGCCGCAGTTAAATTTTATGGAGCTACATGTACTACAAAATTGCTTCTTTTAACAGTATCTTTATTTCATTACTGCTACAAAGGTGAGCACCTCAAATGGTTCTTTGTTAATTTAACTACTTATTTTTTACTGGTGTTTTTAGTTACAGAAACGCCATGACCTTGTAAATGTGATGACTTATTTCTTCAAGCCTGCAAAGGACACTGTTGTAAGTACCTTGTATGAGCATTACATAGACTGAAGTCACAACCGATCCCTGTGCTAGTCACTGATCACAGGGTTCTCTCCAAAGTGTATTAGATTGGTAAAACGTCCTGCTATTTTTTGAAATTTTTATTGTTTGCACATTTATGTCAGCGAGATGCAAATTAATGGCATTATTATGCAAATCTGCGCCCAGGGTCTGACACTAATTTCTTTATCCTTTCTTTATCCTTTCTGGGGAGAACCCTGAATCATATGCTGAGAATCATGGTGTCCCATGCCCTGTCACACAATATTGAGTCTTGAGTGTTTCAGTGAAAATTGTTCTGTGTAACATCACCACTAAATGGAGTTTCAAGAATGAGTGTTAACTTGAACCAATTAAAATATTTATCACAAAAGGCACAAAATAAATATTGCTGTTGTTGTTGAGGAATTTACCAGAAAGTCAAGAATTTTCCCAACAGTTTTAAAAAATTAATATAGTAACATTAAGGCTGTTGACCAATCAATCATGTCTTCACCCCACAGACTGTTACTGTCCACATGAGTGAGGAAGAGATGGACAACTTCGTGTTTGCTATAGTTCCAAAGAAAACTGTCACCAAGTATCAGAAGGAGTTACAAGACTTGGTAAGGAAAAAGCATATTGGTTTTGTGAGAGGGGATTGATAGTTTCTTCCAAGCAGCGAGTTATGAAGGAAAAGCCTTCAAGGCAGTGTTCTCCCTAGAGCCTTTAAGGCAAGCGGGCCGCTTAAATGGCATAAAATGCCTGCTGCTTGACTTAAATATGACACCACTTTGCCTTGAAAAAATACTTGCTTGTCAAATACCAAATGTTACTGAAAACAGACCAGCCATTTCTAAAACTTTTTCTCTAAACTTTTGCCTTTGAAGTCTGTCTTTCTTTGAAACCTATCTTTCTGCATTCTGTAAGCTGATTGGTTTTAAACTCATTTTATGCACATAACAAAAGCAGCAGCATGGTTTAAAAGCAAACTTTATCATTGTAAGTGTAGCATTTAAAACTTAAAAGCCTGATAATACACCAGCTTCTCCCC
>JAOBRG010372159.1:0-11741 GCA_027574985.1 Umimayanthus nakama
TCGAGCTGAAATGCTGGTTCAGCACATCAGGGTCTGCATTGATGGCTTGTGGGGACGGGTTCAAGATACGATGTATGGTGTTCCACAGCTCCTTTGGATTTTTAGAGGATAAAGCCTTCTTATAGAAGGAGCGCTTTGTTTTCTTAGTCTCTGTTCTGATCTCATTTCGCACTTCACGGTATTTGTCCCAGACGCTACATAAGAGTTTCTGGCAGGAATTGACTTCAGACTAATTCGACATGACGGGGAGTTAGTCAAAGAAAGAGAAAGGGTGAAAGATAGGACCCGGAAGATGGAGAAACGACGAAAGATTGAAGAGAGGGAAGAAAAGTAAGATCCTACAAAAAACAAAGAAACGGCTCCTTTGGAAATCACCAATCTTAATTTTTTTTGTTTCTTTAAATGGTTACAAGTTTATTTTAGACCAAATACGTACAAACTAAATAACAGCTCTTGGTGAAATTTTTCCCAACGGGTGGGAGGGGTCTTGCTTTTTAACACGCAAGGTTGGTGTTTTACTGTTCTAATGGGTCCTGGAGTTGAAACCGATTTCGGGGGAGAGGGAGGTGACGGTAACCATCGCTGTGAACTGTGTTCCATCAGCAAGTCTTGTCTTAAACTCTCTTAAACCTTTTCGCAGCGCTTCCTTTGGAATCAGTTCCTTCGGCACATTCATTTGAGCCAAACCACATATAAATCTTTCCCAGGCGACGGGTTCTACGCCTTTCCTTCCTCTCATCGAGTCGCCGATCAAATCGGCGATACGAGAAGCGGGGACTGTTTTCTCTTCATACACCTGTTATCCAGACTTGTTCCATTTCATAACATCAGGATTTCGTTCTAAAGTGTCCAACAGTAATTTGCCTCTCTGTCGAACTGTTCTTCAAATACGTCACTTCCGTCGTCGCTTGTGGCATTTTTATCGACGTCTTGAACTTGAATAAAAACCACCAGTCCAATAAAACCAAGTACGAACCTTCAACTCCAAACAACAACCGCCAGTCCAACTATATCAAGTGCAAAACTTCAAATCCCAAAAACACAACGCTAATCTAGACCTTACATGCGCAGCAGCCACTACCGGTCCAATCATGCTAGTTCAAGCCTCAGTAGTATCGGGTCTTTGATCTTCTTCAACTTTCATTTGAACTGTATGGACGATCATTATGGCGACTATGACGACGACGGAGATAACTGCGACGATGCACCTGACGACTTCCACACATCCAGCGAAACGACTTTTTATTCAGGAGCAATTCCTTGCAGAAACTGTTCCTCATTAGTAACACAGGTGCGCAACAAAATTAGTTCTTTTGTAATTTTAGGTAATAAAAAAATTACATTTGCTGTTTACTACAAGCGAAGCAAGCCTTAACATATTTCAGATGGGCTTTCTGTTATCATGCCTGCGCCAACCAGGATCCTTTGAAAGACTTTTGTTTACTTGGACAGGCGGGTATTGACAAAAAGGTTTCGTTTTCCTGGCAGTAACATGACGGGCCTGAAACACTTGAACAATGGAGACTTGAACAATGATCATCATCGCAACACGCAGGCTCAGTCACTACTGAGCACATGTGAACTCATGTTTTGGAGATGGCTACGAAAAGAGTAAGTTGTGCATTCATTGACATAAATAATTACTAATGTACGCCTTGATTTTGCAAGAGATTCATTTAAATAAATCGTGCATTTAAATAGAAAATTCTATGACACAATGAAAAAATCACGTTATTGTTCTGCTGTTAATCTGTCGAGAGGCACATACAGCATAAAGTGACGAAAAAACTTACAAGGTAATTAAGTATAGTTTTAGTGTGAGGCACTGAGCTACAGCAGAAAGACAGATAACTCGTTCTTTTACCTTGTCATCTGATCATCCTGCTTCAAAACGTTGTTATAAATCAACTTGTAAGCTGGTGAGCTCTTTCAGTTTTTAAATATATATTACATACATACAAAGTAATCCGGATACTTAACAAAAGCGTTTGAGTCGGAACCTGTCACTCTCGCTCTCCAATTCTGATCATGTTGTGTTGTGTTTATGGCCAAAAAACGTTAGTTTTTGGCCTTTTAAATTAAAGTGTACAGTGGCTAATCGAATAGGTTTGTCGAAAGAGTTACCAATTTTGACTCAACAAGGTGTGTTAGTTTACACAGCAAGTTGTGTTAACAATTCATTACCCCATGACCTTCATAGCATATGCATTTAGTAATTAATACAAACACGTACCAAGATATAAGAGGATTCATGTTCCACTCTATTGTAATCAGTATGAAATTTCAAACAGGGCTACATCAGGTAGAATGCGTGGACACATGACGTCACGCAAGAGAGACTGAATACTAATATGCACAATCAAGACCGACGTTTTGAACACAAACAAAAGAGAAACTGGTAAACCTATGGTGCAGGAGAACGAATTTTTTCGTTGTCAATAGTACCTTTACTGCTCATACTTAGATAATTTCGCTCTCAAAAGGTAGCACTTTCTATTCAGTGAAACATTTATGTGATACATTGGACAGAACTTTGGTCAAATTTTGTTTCAACTTCGCCATTTTCATAAAATTTTTGATATAGGAAATGAAGACAATATGAATTTTTGGACTTTCCATGCTCGTAACTGAACTCATATTGACATAATTTGGAAGAGCGCGTTTAGATGCTTATTTTGATACCTCCCCCAACACTGTGCGAGCAGATTTTCTTTGGTCAAAATTAGATCAAAGTTGAAACTGGATAAAATCTTTCAAAATCGGCGCGATATGCAAACTAGTTCGAGATGATGAAGTTATCCCTGCTCCGTTGGCTCCTCCTCCTCTTGACACCCGACAGACAAAGAGCATAATGAAGTAGTACCTTTATTCTTATCACTTGACAGAGCAGCTGAGCAGTGCGAAAACCTGTTAAGCGGGAGTTTTAAAAAAATAGTTTTTCATACAAATATACATTCTCGATCGACAAAACCATCTCTTGCATGCGTAATTTTTCCACTTCCAATATGTCTTCAGTTCTAAATGTCAAAGCTTCGAGGGTTTATGAGGAAATGGCAAAGTCATGCAACCTGACTAACTGCGGGATACCTCACCACGAAGTCGGCGACAAGCAGCAAAAGCGCAAGCTCAACAAAGTCACGTAAGTGTAGGTCTTAAATATACGTTTTGCTATCTTGAAAAAAGGTGCAGCCAAGATATTTATTAATCAGCCCTTTTTCTTTTAGTACCGATGCGGAGAAAGTCCTTTGGTTTGCTGAAACAAACGGACTACTTCCCACGTCGTTAAGTTTTGTTGACAACGACGGCGACGATCATGTTGTTAGCTTGAACCAGCCGAACTCGCAGTCTAAGACGCAAGCTGGTGGTACAGCTTTTTTAGTGATTTGGCTTGTTTCTTTACTGTTATCAAATTTGTCATACGAAAAGAGCTACAAATCGCTTTATCCACAGTTTTAAATTATGTTTATTTTTGATCTGGTACGTGAAACTGTAGTAAATGAATTTCCTGAAAATGCTTTAGATCCTGATGAAGTCGCTGAAACTGAGCCGCCACCTTCCGATAAAAGTACCAGCGAAGGTGAGCTTTGATTATTTTTTTAATAGTATTTTGATTTTTCATTATATCTTGAATGGTTAGAGGGCGAAGTCTTTGAACACGTGGTAGTGAATTGGTTTTCAGTACTTCCGCAACAGTATTTTCGATTTGGGACTAGAACTAGAAATTTTTTTAAAAAAATCAAAATGGCGGCTGCGTCTTCTCGTGTGCCAACAGCCAAAGAAGAAATGGGAGATGTGTTTTTTTGTAGATATACTGCAGCTACTCAGGTCTATGGGGATTCTATGTTAACTAATGCTTTCTTTAATTTTTTCCTTTAAAAAAATTACATGTATAGATGTTCCTGTCAGCAAGAAACAGCTCTCGTTCGAGTTCCTGGCCGCCGAAGAGTGGACTGGTTCTCAGTCAGCATCGAAGCGTATCACGAGCTGACACAAGTTGATACTGGGCTGCCACGGTCTTGCCTGATCGAGGGCTGCATGAAGCACCATGATCAGAAAGTAACTGCCGACCTGAAGAGGACACCGGGTGAAGCACAGGGCTGTAAGTTGCCTTTCCAGCCACTACTAATTACAGAAATTCGGCGCTACGTGAGTACATGTATCTATTATTACTACAATCAAAGTAATTCATTTTTAATGCTGGTTGGAGTGCTAAAAGTCTAGTTCAAGTAATTTTAATTTTTTTCACCATGTAAAAATGAGCAGAAATGTTTGCATTTTCAACCCTCGTACCTCCGGTATGACTCATAGGAGTTCAGTACAAATCACTTCATTTGTTTTCATGATCCTTTAAAAAATGTCATACCCATTTGTAATAGAGTATAAAATAAAATACCTTTTTTTTTATCAAAACAGAGATGTGGTTTTATCAATGAGATAACTGCCCAAGAGTACCGAGGTGGATGCAACCTCACATAATGGCGGCCGGTTCTGTTTCTGGATCACCTCAACCGAGCTACGCTGGAAGCGAAGCCGCGTAAGTTCTAGCTTCGCAACTGATTATGAAGTTTTGTGGCAGGAACTTTTTTATGCATAACACAATTTCAAGGCTAGGCAAAGCCTTTTTTTGCACGAAAATACTGGAAGAAATGACAAAATATTCACCCAGTAACAGCAGCCTTATAAAGACAACAACCCTTTTAATAATGTTTCACCTTGCACATTAGGAAATGGCTCAACACACTTTTTACCTTAAATGTTTTGCACAGAATTTTCCTCTACAGATCTCGCACGCCGCTACGTGAATCTGTATATACGAATAAATTGATTTTCTTCATTCCTAATACTTACAATCACAACAAATTAAATGTAGGGTTAACAAACAATTGTAACAACCGCCATTTTTGTTTCGATTTATTGAACTGAATTGATAAAACTGGACCTTTAAGACCTGTCCAGTTGTTGTGCTCGAAGTCTTTAATTCGAGTTCAGTGAAACTGTTTAGCTCTCTCCCGTCTGTAGATTTGAAGAGGAACCGGAAGGCCAGAGCGTGCCAGCTGCGCGACTTCACTCAAGGCCTGTTGATAGGCGTGGCAACTACTCGTACTCCTCGGAGACATTCTCTGTTTAAATTATGATTAGGATAACTGTGTAAACAGATTAAAATAGTTCGAACAAGTACAGTGATATTTTTATTGTGAGTAATTGTTAATAAACACACTTTTTACACCATAAAAGTCGTGTTTTGTTGTCAAACACCGAGATGACTGAAATTGCCCTTACTCGCATGCTTTTTTTTATTATAATAACAATTTTAAAAACAATTTTATAAGAACAACGAGGCTTTATTTTGCCCAGACATTGAGAACAACCTAAGAACAATCGAGGCTCGGCTTCAAATTCAAATGTAACGGAAAGATTTTATTTTATTGAAAAACACAACACACCACGTCGTTACATGGAGAGTTTCCTTGCAGGTTTTCCTGAGGTTAGAAACACTGAGTGAGAAGAGATGAAAATCAAAATTGGGCCGCACACGTTTATAAAAGCTAAACTAAAACTTTTCTGACAGTGCTGATATAATGGAAACAAGAACAATTTAAGAACAATTGAGGCTCAAATTAAACAAAAAGATAGAAACAACGAGGCTCGGCCAAAATTTGCTGGTTCTTATAAAGAAAAAAAGCGTGTGAAAGCGAAAGGTTAGTTATGAAAGCCTTCAGTGGGAACAGGATTTTCGTCATCACTAAGCCCAGAACTGGAAGAAATTGCGGTTCTGCACTATGGATGAGTTTTTTGCAACCAGTCGTTCGACGACATAACAGCCTGGTAGAACATTTGGCATCAGACTTTGAGGGGAAGCTTGTTCCATATTTGACTCATTACATATGAAAAAGACCTTTTTTTCCACCGAAGGTTAAATTTAGGTATGGACAAGTTGAAACCGTCGCCTCTCAAACTGTAGTTTGTTTTCCTATGATTAAAATAGTCACGGATGTACTCAGGCCCACTGCAATAGAGGCATTTGTATATTAGTATTATTATGAGTGACTGGCGAATCTTTCTGTCCCTTAAATTTAATATACCGACAGTCTTTAGTATTTGTTCAGCAAATTGGTCTTGAAGAGGGTCCTTTTTAACAGGGTCACTAAACAGACAAAAACTGCTATCACAAAAGATTGAAGTCAAGAACAACTGTGCTTTTTCTCTGGTATAGGGTCACAAAGCTTGCAAAATTTACCAGTAAAGGGTAGGACTTTTGCGAACCCTGCAGCACACCACCACCTGAACTATAAGGGGATATCCACCTCCTTCAGGGATTTGAGTTGTATCAGCAGTGGCCATTTTGCATAAAGCTTTTAATTCCAAATCATGACATGAGATAAGTCATTGGAGATAGGTTTCTGTAATATTTTAAGATTTGTTTTTCACTACCCTCGTGTAATGGATACTGTGTTCAAAAGCATGGCATTTTTCAATAAAAATGTATAACATGGTAGTGGCTTAATATTAAGTCTACTATTATAAATATTGTTTAAGTTATTGTATTAAAAACTAATCTTTTCTAATAGGTTTGCATTGCCATCTGTAAAGTCTTAGGACCAGAGTGCCTTAGATTTCCAGAATCTGCAGAAGATTGGAAGGTCATTGCAAAGAGAATTGAAAGTCGATGGAATTTGCCTCATTGTGTTGAAGCACTTGATGGCAAACACGTTGTCATCCAAAAGCATGTGGTGAAGGAAGTGTTTTCTTCAACTACAAGGGGACACATTCAGTTGTGTTAATGGTTCTTGCAGGCCCTGAATATCAAGTTCTGTGGATGAACTGTGGAGCTAATGGACGGCAATCAGATGGTCGTGTGTGGAACAACACAAAGTTTGCAATGGCTTTAGATAACAATGAAATCCCTTTACCAGACCCTGAGCCCTTACCTCTACGTGAGATGATGTGTCCATATGTGATTGTTGCAGATGATGCCTTTAGCATGTCAGAAAACCTCATGAAACCCTTTCCTGTTAAAGATCTTACTTTGGAACAGCGAGTCTGCAACTATCGCTTTTCTCGTGCCCGAAGAATCGTGGAGAATGTCTTTGGAATTCTGTCTAACAGATGGAGGTTTCTACGATCCCCTATTCCATTAAGTCCTGAAAAGGTTAGGGTCATCACCACTGCTGCGGTCATCTTGCACAACTGGCTTATCGAAAGTACATCAAGAGCCATTTATTCACCTCAATCCTTGGTTGATCAGGAAGACAATTCCAACAAGAATGTCTTACCAGGATGTTGGAGAGCAGATGATGCACCCCTCAACAACCTTAAGCCACTCTCCAAGTCAAAACATGGTCAAACGTCTTCAAACTATGCTAAAGAAATAAGGAATGAATTTCTTGAATACTTCAACTATGAAGGTCAAGTTCCATGGCAATGGTCAAAATGTGTGTAAGATTGGAGAAAATCAATATTTTAACTGACTGCAATTTCATGAATTGTGTGCTGGGATTCATTATTTTAAATTATATTGATGTATGCAAATTAGTGGATATTATATATTGCATTTTATGTGGTCAGGAATTAAGTTGTTGTGCAATATTGACATTGAATATCTACATAATTATGTCTGTAAATCAGTACAAAGCCTTTTATGTACTGAAAGAGGATAGTCTGTTATAATTTATTTCTTTTTTGCATAGGGAATACAGTCACAGTAGTTAAAAATGTTGCCACTAAATCTGCTTGAAAATTTGGCTGAATTAGCCTTTGATTGTTTTTGTAAATATAATATGTAAAAGCCACATTTAAGCAAGTAAATTAATTCACAAAATTACAAAAATACTTTTGCTTTTCAGTATCATTCAAAACTAAAGTATGGTTACAAAATAAAAATGAATCTTTTAAATGAATGTCAATAATTTGATCAAAATGTGTAACATTCTTGACTTTCAATACATTTGGTGGTATAGTGCAAACACAAACAGTGAGCAGATTAAACCAAATTAAAATAGAATTTTGAAAATTTACACATTAGGTGTCACTGATTTGTTATATTAATAACTTTTTAATTTTAATTTTATTTTATGAGTTTGATATATCTCTGACCTACTGTGAAAGAAATGGATTGAGGTCACAAATTAAAGCATGGAAGGAAACAATGTAGTAAGCACATACTAAGATATACATGTACTAGTGTAATATCGATTTCAAGGGTTTTATGACTTCACTCTAGTAGAGAGTACTACTGAGGGGCCTACATCAGAAAAGTGTTTTAGGGGGGAGAGTGTGACATATTGTGGCAGCACTTCAATCTAGTTTGCAGAAACTTTCTTTTTTTATAGCAATAGACCCTTTTTACGGTTCTTGAGGCAATTTAAAACCTGACGCTAGCACTCTGTAAGCATCAGAAATGGAAAGAGCAGGTCGAAGTTAATAAGTGCCATAATTTTTGGAGCTAATACTGAAAACTGTAGATCTTGTAAAAATATTAAAAACTGATAATGTATCAAAATTCTACATTGGGAGGGCATGCCATGCAAATTCCCATACATTTTCTTTTAGAATTTCGGAATATTTTTTGTTTTTGAAAACCTCACTTATGTCACATTTTTTGATATTGAATCCCCGTGTTTTCAACACTTGTTAATTCTTACCTGCTCTTTCCATTTCTGACACTTACGGACTGCTAATGTTAGGTTTTTAATTGCCTTGAGAACTGTGAAAGGGGCCTATTGCTCTTCACAAATTTCTTTTTATATCAAAAAATTTCATTGGAAGTATACAGATTTTTTCTTTGAAAAAATTTGTTATGAAAAAAAGAAAATTGTGTCTGGAACAGTTGCATACTGTCCAGTTTTGTGTCGGCAACAAATAATCTTGGTTCTCCTGACAAAAAATGCCTTCAAAGAATTAAAAATCAGTTTTCTATTGAAATTTGACATATTGGGGTGTTCTCTGTACTCGCTTTCTCTATAGGAACCAGTAACTTTAAGCTCAGCCTGGGCTGTTCTTAAATATTGCCAATTTCAGCCTTAAAGTGTTCTTATTTCCTAGTTATTCCACTTGGAAAAATAAAGCGACACAAAGAACTATGTGCTTGCTATCATTTCATCCTGTCTATACAGTGTCCACAAATGTGACAAGGTTGCTTATCTCTTGTCCAGCACTCAATGACCCAGCTAACAAATATATGTACATCTCAATCTGTGCACAAGGATTAAACAGAGTCCTAAAATTTTTCTGATCAAGATTCAGCCTGCTGATGGTTCTTACATGTAGCTTGTTCTTAATTTTTGGGCAAAACTCAGCCTGGGTGTTCTTGTAAAGTTTCTTCTAACTTATAAAAAAAACGTGTATTTGTGCTACAGCTGCTGGAAGTTTTACCTTTATGTAGTAAAATTCTATCTTATTTTATGCAATTCACCCTTTCCAATCACTTTTCTACTAGCTTGTTACACTAGTTTCAAGAGATTATGAAATGCACCAGGTTATCACATTAAAGAGAAAAAATTGGGCCAGTTTGGCAGTTAGTTCAGTTCAGGCCAATACTTAGCAAACACGCAAAATGTTCATCTGTAAAACAAATATTTGTCTGCAGGAAAAAATATGACAAACAGTTAATGAAAATGCAAAAAACGATTTGGCCACAGGCCTAGGTGCAGGTAAACGTATCTAGAACAGATCTATCTATGGTGCTGTAATGGCTGGTCTTGACTGCTTGCTGAAAGGGCTGTGATTGCTGAAAGGCCTGTACTGTTTGAAAGGGCTGTCTGTCAGGGATATACTGCGTATTCAGCATCTCCATATCAAACAGAACGTCATTTATCCTTTTCTTCGCTATGGCCTTTTCTCTATCTCCGAAGCGTGCGAGGGTTTTATCAGCCAGAACTCCAAAAGCCATTTCCGCAAACTGGGTATCACTATCAGACGGTTTCTGATAATTTTCGTTCAGAGCACCAACAGCTTTACTCAAAAGGGCCAGCTTTTTCTCCCCTATCTCCTCCTTGATTTTTCTAGGAGTTTTTTCATTTTTTTGGCTGTTAAAGAATCACCGTTCTCTTGGTTTTCCCCCTCATCAAAATCTGCCACCGTCAGATCCATGCTATCAATGGGCGTACTTCCAGTTGAAACAACGACCTTCAAAAATTGCATTCTTGCGAACCATTTCCATTGTGAGACATAATTCTCACTTCGTTCCTCCCTGACTTTTTTTTCTTTTCTTGGCCTACCTCTCTCATAAACTGACCTCTCACTCCCTTCCACTTCAACTCTTCTCGCGTAATGCCGTGTAACTTCAGCTCCTCTTCGACCTCTTTATACGCAGATTCTTTCACATCTCTGTTCAAATAACTTGGACAAGATATGTCCCAAAGACACTTTCTGGCCTCATAGCTGGTTATTAGTTTCTCTATTTCTTCATCTCTCCAGTTTCGCTCCTTCAAACTCACTTTCTTCTTCAATTTCGCTTCTTTGACCGCCATTTTGTTTGTTGTGGTTGATTCTTGAGTCGGACTGGGGCTGGATTGTGCAGCCGTTACTAGGTTACAAGCGGTCGAAACTGAGATACATATAGCGGATACAAAAATGTTTCTGATGTTTCCCAGAAACATTTTTTGTGTCTCGGATACAAATTGTGTCACGCGCTGCAATGTTTCCGAGGTTGCGAAACCGGGAAACATTCAGGATACATGTAGCGCGCAACAATGTAGCGCGCGACAATGTAACGCGCTACTTGTATCCTAGTTTAGCCAGGCCATTAGTGTATCACTTCCTGCTTCACTAGGCGAAGTTGTGGATAACATTGAAAGCTTAAATGAAAAAACCATGATGATGATGATGATAGAGTTGGCATTGAAAATTGTTTGAAAATGGATGATAGTGAGGATGAACAAGAAGAATATTTGAATGGTAAAAAATGGTACATCTCAAATTTTGTTCATGGAAAGCTAGAATCAATTCACGTGAGAAAGGCATTGAAGCTTCTGCTTCCTCGTGAATGGATTTCACGTAATCGTGTGAAAAGGCACATTGCTGCTTAATACTTACCAGGTTATGCTCTAAAAGATGGTGAACATGATGTTTTAGTGTTCTGTGAGGTGGCGTACAGGGTAAAAGTCAGGGGTAAGAGTTGTTTTGAACTGGGAAAGGTGGTGGCCCTCAGGTCTGGTGAAGGTGTTGATATTCAGTCGGTGAACTCAAAAAAGTCAAAGAATGTTACATATCGTTTTACTATTTACGCCCGGGCAAATGGCAATCATTACACCGTTCCTTCAGAGGTGTCAGTCTCTTCCTGGAAGCCAATTTCAAGTGTTATCTCGGTGGTGAGCATTGTTGGTGAAAAGGATGAGCTTTCTCTTTCTGCTGAAAGTGCGGCTTTGCTGGATGTAGCTGCAATACCCCCCGGTAGTGTAGTGATGAATTTATTGTTTAAAGTATTCCCGGGGGACCACCCGTGTAGTTATTTAGATGACAGTTTAACATAGAGAAATTGTTTTTTGAGTACGAGTTTTGCGTGGCGCCGATTGCGTTATTACATGAGTAGAGAATCTCAACCTTGCGGATTTAAGTACTTTGCGGAGCACTACCAAGAGACCAAGAGGACATCGGTATGTACAGTTTACTTTATATTATGTATTTCATCTAGTGCATTTAAAGTTATTATGTTCAATTTAAGTCACCGTTTAGCTTAGTTTAGTTTAACATACTAAGTTGTTATTATTGTAATTTACTTTAGTTTCACGATCTACATCAGT
>JAOBRG010372170.1:0-11740 GCA_027574985.1 Umimayanthus nakama
TGGATATGAGCTTATGATAGCCGACTCGGTGCTTCGCACCTCGTCCGCTAACTAAAAGCTCATATCCAACGCGCGTTCGTGGAATAATTGTTAAATATAAACGACTATAAAAAACAACACAAACAACAAAGTTGCCCATTTTCCGGCGTTCAGCTGTAGACTCCTGTATTTTGAGAAAGTCTCCGTATCTAGTCAGCAGATCTCGTTTTGGCGGTCCTCGAATCGCCAAAACGAGATCTTGGGACGAGATCCGGCAAAATTCTCCAATCCCGCAGACATAAAAAATTTCTAGCAGAGCATTCAAAAAGATCTAGTCTTTATCACCATTTCAGTCCCAGCACTTAAAGTTCTGTAGTATTAGTAGGTACCAGCACATCTCCCCTACTTTAATGAAGCTTCATTGGCTGCCCGTTCGGTATCTCATTGAATTTAAGGTATTACTGATCACTTTCAAAGCCATCCACGGATTTGCACCTGCAAATCTCCGTGAACTTATCCAGCATAAGCAAAACACGAGATACAATCTTCGATCAAAGGACGAAATCCTGCTGCAGCTACCAGACACAAAGACGTATGTAACACTCGGCGACCGCAGCTTCACGGTGGCTGCACCAGTCTGTGGAACAACCTGCCGAGTGCGATCCGCTCGGCACAGAGTGTATGCTCTTTCAAGACAATGCTTAAAACACATCTTTTAAGAAAGCTTTTAACTTAGTTTAATTTATTCTTTTCTTTCAAACTGATTTGACCGCATTGAAACAAGTTTAATTTCCGGAATTACTCAAATAAGTATGTAGTTTTTAAAAGCGCGCGAGAGAATCTACCTATGATTCGCTGCGCTATATAAGCCCTAATTATTATTATTATTAATATTATTATTTTTATTATTATTATTATTATTATTATTATTATTGTTATTATTATTATTATTAAAGTTTAATCTTTCATTTTTTTTATCTCTTGAAGTTTGTTTTCTGTTTGGCTACATTAAAGAGTTTTTACCCACTTCTTTTTAGCCTTGAAAGTTGCTTTATACCAATAAAGTTTTAATGAACCAGAGTAACAAGTTGTTCGTCTCTCTTGAAAATTAATGGCGACTTAAACGCAGACTGTTTAGTATTCGACAGGAGTGAAACGCTCTAAACAGGTGCGGAAAAATGTCTCACTAATGGTTTTAATCTTACAAGATATCGAGTTCACGCTATTTTGGTCGTTCCCCAATTCATGCAAGCCTTCCTTTAAGTTAATCAGAATGTTAATCTTTTTAAAAAACATTGGAGATTTGAGCTTTCAGTTCTCACAGAGTGCTACTTAGTTAAATTTTCTGTGATTTATTCAATCGTGTAGTTTACTCGTGTGATTGGATTGTGTTTTTCAAGTTACTTTTATGACGGCGCGGCAGGAAGAAAAAAGCCAGAAAAACATCAGCAATTTTCCATCCTTTTCGGTCCAAATGCTTACGATCTATAATAATATTTTAGAACAATCAACTTTATGTTCAAAAGTCTTTAGATTCTAGTAATTTAGTTTTCTTAATTTAATTTAATTTAATTTTAATTTTCACACGGCAATATCACAATATTATTATTCCAAACACTCTAAAGTTTACCGATTTCCAGTCAATTCCGGCATAAACCTTCAGTGATGAAAAACATGTGTTTTCGGAAATCTCTGAAGGTACATGTTGTTTTATACTTAACATCATTACAAAAACTCTAGTTTGTAGTTGGATTAATTTTCCGGTTTTGTTTAAAGTTTCTTTTGATGTTATACAATCTTTTTTTAATGAGAACATGCAATTGTTTTGAGGGTTTTAGTGTCAAATGTTATCAAAATGCTATTTTGACAACTGCACAATTGTGTGTGCAGTTCGCTTATTTTGCACTCGTAGAAACCAACCGAAAGCAAAAGTGCGCTTTATTGCGGAGCTGGCAGCCACGTTGGCCGGCAAGAGAGATATCCGTACAATGATAAAGTAAAAAATGATTCAAAACAAACTACGAGTACAACACTAAAGTCGGTGTTGCACTGACGAAAGTTAGCCGCGAAACAAGTTATTTCCTTTATTTTATCGATGCACTAACCAAATTAAAACGGCTCCTCGCTTTTCCTAAGCCTCAGAATGTTTTCAGAATGGTTTTTAAGTTTTGGGCATTTTTCAGCCTTGTGCAGTGGTCTTTTAAAAAGTTCTCACAAAAAAAGAAGGTGTAGTGTTGTAGAATCCAAAGAGACTTCAATAAAACAAGAGTTTAGGATGTTGGTGTATGGTCATTAAACTGAGTTACACTTGATTCGAGGGGTAAAGCATATTGGGCGAAAAACACTCGTGTTTCATAATCCAGTTACAGCTGTGCAGGCAACTATAAGTTGCTGATAGTGCGAAATGGGCAAATCAACTACAAATCACTGTACGATGTCTCAGTAAAATGCCTGCAACTCTACGAATGGTTTAGTTTCACCAATCTCAATTAAGACAAACTGTCGATCTAGGCTTTGATGGTAGGCGATATCTTTGTGGTCAGAAAACTTGTTGGTTTTCGTCATATCATGAAGGCAAATAGCCCGAGCGCTAGCAAGTAGGCAGGTTGGTTTGAAGACAATCGTGTCGTGTGCTATAACTTGCAGTTTCAATGATCTAATGTTTTTATAGAAGAAATCGTGAGCAGACTGTAAATCTTGGAGGGCGTTGGCATTTATTCTTTAATATTAATTCTGCTTTGAAAAAGTAATCTTTGATAATCAACTCCAAGTGTATTGCTCTCTCGGTAGGACAATGACAAGCGAATCGTTTAAAATGATGTCTGTAATTTTATTTAACAATCTGTTCACTATGATAGCTTAGTTGTATAGCGACGTCAACTGACGTGATATCAGGGCAGTGAAGAATGTTTTGGCTGAAGATAGAGATTCTACACTTTTTTAGTATCTTCGTAATGCAAGGACAAAATTTTTGGACAACATGCGTTTTGTACGCTCTAAAGCTCAATTTTTTTTCTCGAATTTATGCATATAAATATCTGGCATTGAGATCTCGTAAATTGAATGTTTTGTTGTTTTGCGAATTAATATGTTGTTGACGACTTGTAAGAGGTTTGAAAGTGTTTAGCCAGATGAATCATCTTTCTCTCAAATGGTTTGTGCAAGTCGTGTTGTTTTATGACTGACATTACTTCTGTAAATGCATTAGTCATTACATTCTTTGCGTTTTAAGAACGTCTAATATTGGGGTGTCGTTGAGTGTTTTAAATGAATTAAAGATTTTAGTCTTAAATGTTTTTACAATGTTCTTAAATATGATTGTTATCACCGGGAGTGCAGGTGCCGGACTTTCTACGCGCCCAAACCAGCCGGAATCATTAACACGCTTTATAGCCTCCATAGACGTCATCGCCAGCTAAAAACTGTTGAGTGTTTACCAAGTTCTCGGTATAAACAAGCTGTAAAAATTTTAGCTATCGACCGCAAACAATTTTTCCTTTTCAAAAGGAAAAACACTTTTGTTATCGTTAACTTACATTGCTGTTTTGTTGTCGACGACTAGTTTTCCCCTTCTCCGAGGGCCTTGACAGACGAGAGAAATGGTTGCCGACAACTACCTTGTCGTCGAGTACAAAAATCTGCCGATGACAAAATTTCCCGTGTGTGACTCAAGTAATCGATAACAAAACGAAGAAAAGTTCAATTATCGACAACCAAAACTAAAATATCGATAACATTTAGTTTTCCTTTTCAAAAGGAAAACTCAACTACTAATAGTTACCGATAGCTAAATTCCTCGTCTGTGGAGGCTCTATCGCTACCCTGGCTTGCAATAAAGAGGTATAACAAGAAATAAGAATGTTTAAGACAAGCTTGCACATGCAACCAAAGCTAAATGCGCTGTCGATTGCACTGATAAGCATTAGCGGAGAACAGAATTATTTCCCTGATATTGCTCAGTAACCATAACACGAGACTACACAAAAAAGGGTTCTTATAAAAAGAGTGTAAGTACATAGTATAACTGTGTAGAGTGTTGTTTGACAGAATATTCGGAGCTAACCAGTCGTTCACTTCACTGCTTCCACCGGTGTGTTACATTTTCAAGCTATTGCATGCTGGTGTTTACAAACTTTCTTAAGTTTTGTGAGGTTTGAGGCTAGTTGATCCAAAAAAATTGTTGCTACTTTAAACATGCATCTAGTTGATCTGTAATTTGACCTACTTAACCCATGATTTCCAAAGTTTGTAGTTTGCTTGGCAGGCGAAGAGACTTCAATTGGGGTCCCTTCGATCAAGCACGTATAAGTCGAAACGTAAACTCCAAGTTTTCTAATCTATTTCATTCCTAACGCCGGTGAACAAGGATCGACTTTTCCAAAACGATGTCTCACGTTTATCACTGATTTATTTATTTCGGTTTGAATAATTTTATGTTCCGGCAACGTTTGCAGATTAATACTTCTTACTTTGCCACACATAATAAAACAACATCTTTATTAGAAACAATGTAACACAACACTGTCAAAAGGGTGATAAGAAATACAAACTGAATTTCGCAATAAATTTTCAGAAAATTGTAGTGCTACCTTTAACTTGAGAACACTGTGAGAAACACAGCATTCTGAAAAACAAGCAGGTAATCCAGAAAAAATCTGTTTTATGTTCTTGCAAAACTTAAGATTGCTTCAAAGCAGAGGCGGGTAAGTGTCTTACAAATATGAATAGACAAAATAAAAGTTTTTCTAAAGAAAAGCCAATATTCCCCTAAAATTTGTTCAAAAAGTTCATAAAAACAAGACTATAAAGAATGGCTAATAATTAAGGTAACAAATAAGAAGTGTACAGAGTCTCTTAACTCAATTCACAGCGGAGCAATATGACAGAAAACTACGGGTAAATATCAGAAAACAATTTTCTTACTGCTATAGCTAAAACTTAGAAGACTGAAAAAAGTTAGAAATATTTCTAAAACATGAATTTCAATTGATTTAAAATCATTGAAGTACCGATCGTGTTAAACCTTGCACTGGCCAAGTACTTTGCGGCAGGTTTTAATTATGTTGTATAAAGGATGCCGACATTGTTCATCATCTTGTTAAACTGAGGGTTCCTAACCTTATCAGACATCTCGTTGGTTGTCGCTCCATTTAATTGTCGATTAAGTATGTAGCATCGTTGGTGTTCCATTTGTCTTGCATCCGTTGTTATCAAAACTTGGTAATAAGAATCTCCTTCCGCTTCCACCAAACAGGTTACATTTAACATAATCGATAGCCGAAAAATGGTACATTGAAACATAACAAAGTCAGTCATATAATTGCTTGGGAAGCTTAAGTTTCTTCCATACTACCAGCTTAGTAAAAGATCACCTGTCTCAACAGTATTTCACTCATAGCTAAAAGCCGAAAGGGGTGTATCAATAGTTCCTATATAAACAAGCAACAAACACATGGCGACACTACCTTCAACAAAGGATTCTTTTACTTCAGGTTTGTTTATCAACTTGAAAACAGTAGAACTAAAACCAACAACGCTCTCGCCTTTTAAAGAAAAAGATTATGTGGTTCAACTAGTTAATTTAAATCATACAAACTGTACGATAGGAAACAATCCATTGGAAGGTGACGAAATGTCGATGGATTCACAAATAGCGAAGGTAACTCAAACAACAGTTTATTGCCTGATAATGCTGCTCTCCTTGTGCGGCAACAGTTTCCTCATCGCCATCTTCTTCAAGAACCCAAACATGCGAAGCCCCATCCACCACCTCATAACTAACATGGCTATCAGTGACTTGCTTGTACCGGTTTTTGTTCTTCCGGTGAAGGTTTCCGAAATTGGAGACGGTGCAATTGGGCATTGGTTTGTTGGAGGAACTATTGGATCGTTTCTCTGTAAGCTGTCTCCCTTCATGAGCGATATCTCCACTGCTGTATCGATAGAAAGCCTCGTGCTGGTTGCGGTTGACAGATCCTTTGCCGTGAACTCACCGCTTAGCAAGCCTCTCTTCACAACACGGCGAACTCGTCTTGTCATTGGCTTCACGTGGCTTGTAGCGGCTGCAGTTCACTCGCCGTATTTCTACGTCTTTGTAGTGCGCAGAATTAACAATAACTTCTACTGCTCTCCCGACTGGACGCCGCTGGGCGAAAACGCACTAAAACATTATTATCTAGTTGTTTTTCTGTTTCTTTTTGCTGTTCCAGTCATGTTCATTACAGTAATGTATTCTGCAATAGCTATAGAGCTAAACAAAAACCGCACTGATTGCCGCATTTTCTGTGCAGCGGAGAGAAGACAAAGAAAGCGAGAGAACATGAAAGTTATCAAGATGATGGTTGCCGTGGTATTGGTGTTCGTGGTTAGCTACGCTCCGTCACATTTTCTGATTTTCTGTAACCTCTATGCTCCCTCTCTGTTGCTCTGCAACAAACCGCTGATCCGCGCAGTCGTTCTTACCGTGGCGCACTGTAACTGTGCAGCAAACCCAGTAATTTACTTCAGCATCAGTAAGAACTATCGTCTTGCTGTAAAAGTTTTGTTCAAGAGCGAGCAGAGGTTACTCACAAATAAAAACAGATCTTTTGCAGACAGCAGTTGTTAAAGATGCAAAAGAAGTCTTTGCGTCCAAATCCGTTAACTACATGTACACAACCGTGAGCTGTACGATAAAACTTGTATTCCTTTCTTGTTACTAGTAATACACAGGATCTTTACTTTAGTGGTGTCTGTGGATCATAAAAGCGTCGTTTAACGATCAGTTGCCTGTCCTCAGATCTTGCCCGAGGCCTATAATTTCAAAGCTTATTAACTGAATTGAAACGAAGTTTGGTTGGATAGTCTCTGTCTCGACATCGGTGCTGTAGGTAGCCGGGGTAATTTACTCGGTCTCTTGCGACAAATGCAAACTGCAATATGTTGGTTCGACCGCAAATCCTTTCAAGGTTAGATTTAGGAATCACAAGTCCGACATTCTAAGAAACAAAAAATCTTGCGGGATGGCAATCAATCGCAACAAAATTCCTCACGATCTCTAAGATTTTAGTTTCATTAATTTTGAATCAATTCCAAAATCCACCTGGGATTTAGATGACATATTATTAACGAGAGAAGGGTAATGGGCGGAGCAATTGAGAACTTCGCAGCCCTTTGGGCTCAATAAACGTTGTGAATTTCGTTCTAAGAAACGCCTTAACTATAAACACAAAAATGTAGAATTACCTGACAATATAGTTCCTATTGTTATTTGTAGTTATTAACAATTTATCGTAATTGATTGTCACTCATGCATCAGTAGAATTCACTTTTACTATTAGTCTAACTCTATATTCTACTTTAGATTCTTAACCGTACATGTATAAAAAAATTTAAACTAAAGAAGGCAGAACTGCCGAAACGATTTTACCAATAAACCTGAACCCGCGAGAATTTTAGTCTCCTCTTTTTCCTTTTTATTCAATTTATATATGGTTGGTGGAAAAAATCACTAAGACTGAACAGCTCACTTTATTTTATTTCATATTTATACATATACAACTGTTTGCAAAAATTTTGAACTCCATGGTGCATGACAATGAGAACGTGGCAGCTAAAACTCGCTTGATTTTGATCGTTTTGTTGATTAAGCAGTAGAATAATCTTAAACTTAATGATCTAACATATATTTAATGGTATTAGTTACATTTGAAACCGACAAAAACAAAAAGAGAAATGCCGAAAAACATCAAAATACAACCTTTCCCGCTAACACACGTGGCGAGAAAACACTTCACTCACAGGGTGAGATCTGTTGCATGATGGCACAATTCACCAAATTATCTGTACTTTAGTACCCAGGCTCCAACCGATGATGCGTAACGTACCATGCCGTAAAAGGGGTTTTAGGTGGGCTTACAAACGGGGCGGGGGCTTACAAGCGGATTAAAAAAATTGCTTTGGGTATTTAGATAAAACGTATCTGAGAAACGAATTACAGCTCAAATTTTAATCGAAAAAAAGGGCTTCCGAGTCACGCCTCGATTGGATTGGAGTATCGAACAATATTAGTCGTGTAATGAACGTTGAGCCTGTCACGAAATGTGTTTGATCGTGTTTACGAAGCTGGAAGCATCTCTCTCGATCTCTATTCCACTGCGAGAATAGTCATAGTGATAGCCGGCCGTCTGTATAAATGAACCACAATGTTTTGTCTCATCTATCAACCCGAGCTTTGGAGGAAGGCTGGACACGACTCCTGCGACAGGAGACAGCAAATCAAGCAAACCTAATTATTCAAATCAAGGTTTGATTGACAAGTCCGTTTTTCGACTTAAATTTGAAAAGTTCGAACGAAAAATTAACTCAAATTTTGAGCAAAACCCGGCAAACCTTGATTCTTTGGAAAAACGCTTGACCTAGTTTGACTGTAAAGCGTGCATACCATTTTGAGTTACATTTATAATGCATTTGTCGTGCGTCCTTATAAACGAAGAATTTATTTCAAAAACACCTATAAAACCCGACTTATGCGACTGTAACACTCTTATACAGTAGATGGGCTTACACACCGGGCTTATATCCGGGTGGGCTTAAACTTGGGATTTTATGTTATACAAAACTGTTAAACTTGACTCCCATCAGTCTTTGTATTTCAGTCGGTAGAGCTTCCGCCCGGTGTTCAAACCCCACTGTAAACTCGCTTTTTCGCAGTTTATTTGTGCTACAGATGTGCTCTGGTCAGTTCATACCGCTATCACCGAGGCGCGCGGCCAAGTTTAATACCAGTTCAATGGGACGCCTCAAAATACCGAGAAAATGTCGGTTATAACCTAATTGTGACACCAAAAAAAGAAAACAGAACAGCGCCGAAACCTTAACTCGGCGCCTTTCGGCCTGAGTAATGATGAACAGCTACTCTTCTGCCCTTGCACAGTTAACTGTGACAGTTTTTTTGCCTGTTTATGACGGCTGTACATAACAGTTTGCTTGATCTGTTAGTATGGTACTCGATTAGCCTGCTAACCGACTCTTTTGGCGCGTGAGATCGAGGGAACTGGGGAAACCTTCTAACCAACGGAAGAGCCGGCTACAAGGCCAAGTAGCCGATATATGATCAAAATCAGCTCTGGTGTATCGATGAAAACTATTTCCTCGTAAGCTCTCGGCTGTCAAACTTTTGTCCTAGTTTTTGCCTCCAAATCCTACAATTTGAAAATTTCTAGTCCTATTTTTCTCCTACACCTTCGTCTGGGTGCACTTGATAGCCTGAAAATGGAATTCGAAGAGTATATAACATAAATAAATTAGATACTCAGAAAATGTTGTACGCAACCCAACTCAATCGAACTGACAAGCAGCCTCAAACACACACTTTAAACTGGTAGCTAAAATGAACATCGTTTCAACGCTTTTTCCTTTTAGCGGGAGAAACACCTTAACCTCAATCACGTCATATTCGCCGGTGTTTCCGTCGCAATCTGTAAATATACAAATGTGAACCATAGCGACACAATAGCGTGGTTGATAAAGATTCAAATATGTCTTGGGAGTTCTTGGTAATAAAAGTATGGACAAAAAGCGATGGGGAGGGGGGGGGGGGCGCGATTTGTTAGTTTTGAGATAATTTTTGTTTTGGGTTTTCGCTAAGTTTAAACTAACTTTTGGAGTTTAATGGATGATTGCCAGGGTTGTACTTACGGGGATGTGTTTGTTGAACTTTTTTTCCCTTAAAGATATCCTCTCGAAAACTTCTAACCACAACTAAAACTTGACTGAGGTGTTTCTCCCATTTAAAACTGATTTTGTCAACAGATGATTGAAGCAAAAGTCTCAATACACGCGTAAATCCACACAGTTTCTGGATTGACCCACAATAGAAACTAAGAGCCCCCAACAAACCATGTACACTGACAGCTCTATTCAAGTATTTTATTTTGAGGTTAAGGTTTTCTTAAAGTGTCTGAGGAATCACTTGAAGATTTTTCCTTGATTGAATTTTCTGCCCTCAAAGTCGCCTTCGTGTAGCAGGTACTCGTTGATCATCTTTCGAGTCTCGGGACAGTCGGGGTCCAACTTCCTGAACGTGTAAGATGGCGCATCGATGTTCCAGTTTTCATTTAACTGAAACAGAAAAAATAATTTAACATATGTCAATCGATCATGAGTGAGGGGAAAATAAAAATGAAAGTTTGGCTACTATTTAATTTTCTGGATAAGAACCTCTCCTTTTCTGAAACCACAAGAATTGGTGTATACCTGCAGTAAACGCTTCTGCATGTGCATGTACCAATCAGCCAGGTGAGCTTGACAAAATCCTAGAATAAAGTAGTGCTACTACTTCTTGAAGAAGAAAACGAAAATGCTATACTTGCACTTTAGTCATTCTCTGGACCTTTCGATGCCAGCTAAGAACAATGTGTTACTACATTGTCTTTCAAGGCCTTTAAATCTAAACCTGAATCAAGAATCGAAAATAATCGAACAAGCTTTTAATCAAATTGTATAGTTAAACGTAATCAAATAAAATCGAACGACTTTGTTCGATTATGTTCCGCAATCAAACGAAAGCGTACTCGTTTTGAGCTTTCGACTATCGAACTCTTCTTAACCCTCGAAAGTCCAAGGGGGGGGGGTCAAATGGACCCCCCCCCCATAGGTTTTGCCGACCAAAAATTTGAAGCTTTCAGGTAATCAAAATGAAACTTTCGGTACCTGTAGTCTGATAATGAGCGCATTTTTTTACGTTAACTGGGTGACGTCATCACTTATAATTAATGCGTAATTAATTATGCAAATTGAAGTTCAAAATGAAAAACTGTAAATTTTTTGGAAAAATCGTACATATTTCTTTTTTTAAACTCTAGTCTCAATTATATTCTAATGCTAGGTTGAAAAACATGTTTTTTATTAATTCAAGTAAAATTTGCTTCAGTTTTGGATAAAATAAAATTTTTTGAAAAATCCAAGATGGCGGACATGTTGTGAAATGACTGTTGCCATAGCAACAGTCTTAATCAAAACTTGATTGTTGTCATGGAGGTAATGAGCAAACAAAAAGCTACTTCCATGCAAAAGCATGATCTTTAATGTGCAACCGTTTCGAAAATCTATGGGGGTCCAAATGACCTCCCCCCCCCTTGGGCCAAAAACGTGACTAGCAAGATTTCGCTGTTGGAAGAAGTGATTAAAAACAAGAAATACATCGAACAAAATCGAAGGATTAAGTTCCATTGTTAAAGTTTGGTTATCGTATTCACTTAAAAATTGTCCGACCATCAAATATAACCGAACAATCAGAGTTCAATTAAATTCCTTTTCGTTCGATTAAAAATAAAAACTGCGATTTACGCCAACATCGGAGCATTTTCGGGATTGGCTTTGCTATTTGAAACTAAATAAAATTAAAGGTAAAAGCTTTAAAGTTAAATTACCGAACGTTCGATTGCTTACCCCGGGATCTAAGCATTTTGGAAACAAATACAGGACTTTGGAATGAGGAAACTTGCCGACTTGCCACAATCATCAAACTCATGAAGTGACGACGTTTGTCAAAAACCTGGCCACAATCCTAAATAACTGCAACAGACCCTTTCCGAGCAACTTACTGCACAAGATATGGTTCATGCTTGGCGTGCGTCTATCGAGTTGTGGATGCACGCGGGAAGTTGGGAGAGCACGAGAGAAGCGTTTAAGTGGCACGAGGGGAAGCCGAATGCTTCTCTAGCTTCTCGAGTGCTCTCCCAACTTCCCAAGTGCATCCATAACTCGATAGAGGCACAGC
>JAOBRG010372181.1:0-11738 GCA_027574985.1 Umimayanthus nakama
CTGTTGTTGTTGTATTAAATAAAGGTAACAACGACCCTGTCTACAGTCCAGGATAAATGAACAAGAGTGATAATACCGCAACTTTTTTAAAGGATCGTCGAACGCATTTCACTAATCTGTAATTACTTCTAGTTTCTAAAAATAATGTTAAACAGCATGCATAAGTGCAGTACCTTCAGATTTGATGCGTTCAACATTTGGAGAAATGATAAGACACTTTATCTTCTTCAGTTTCAGATGTTTGGTGACCTCCCTGATGCCCATCACGAGACGTCTCTTGGCTTTGGCCTGTAGGACCAACCGAACCAGCTGTCATTCGCACGCAGTGCTCCTCGATTAAAAGTTAGTCGTTGCTAAACATGCATCAATTTCCAAGAAGTTCTTTTTCATCTAAAACTATTAAGTATTAAAGTAGTAAAGGCACTGACTCATAGAAGAATGTATGGGATATGTAATAAGAAATTCAGACATGATTGACATCCATATTCAATGATACAGGAACGTGTCAATCGAAGTAATTTAGAGCCCTTCTCTTGACAATTTTCAACCTGTTTGGCCTATCTATTGGTGACACCTGATTCCACCGATTTAGAACTGTTTCAAGTCTGGGTGGACGGGGGAGGGCGCAATACCTCCCCAAACCGGTTAAAATAGATTTGGATGCTTCTCTCTCTCACTGAACATGGTTACCAAAAATGCCTCTAACTTTCATTAAATATGGATGCCAAACATTCCGTCTGTTTGTTTTTTCTTCTGGGGGGAGGATTACTACTCTTTTTTTATGTGTCTCACTATTTTTAATGTAAGGCAAGGTGAAACTGCAATCATTGACTTTACATGTACAGGGCACACATACCGAATGGTGCAGTTTTGGTGGTTACAGCTTTTAATCTGCAAACAAGAACTGTTGCCAAATGGGGCCCTGTGTGGATTCGTTTAGTAGTCACAGCCAATCGTTTCGTGTTCTTGTAACAGGTTAACATCGCACGGTAATCACTTCGTTTCTCCTTGCATACTTACAGAGGTTTGAAAAGTATCTTGGCAGTTCGTGAACTTCGGTAGGTACAATAGCAACTTCAAAATCTGTTTTGGTTTGAAAACCTTATACAAAAACTATAACGAATCTCCTCTTGTTCGTTGCGAACTTCTTCAAGAGACACTTTGAATTTCGTGGGTGACTAATCTATGAACACGAGTACGCCTAGAGGGAGATTACATAGTACTGTTTTTTTTTACCCCCTTCGGAAATGTAACGATCGACCCGACGTTAGTAATATA
The DNA here is from genome assembly GCA_027574985.1 of Umimayanthus nakama. Taxonomy (NCBI): domain Eukaryota; kingdom Metazoa; phylum Cnidaria; class Anthozoa; order Zoantharia; family Parazoanthidae; genus Umimayanthus; species Umimayanthus nakama. The sequence continues at coordinate 1,279 of JAOBRG010372181.1, forward strand.
GTCTGTTACGACGTTATTTTAAGGCCAAAGTCGCAACCAATTCTTGACACATGCGCGACAAGAAACTTAGTCTGGATTGAAACGTTGCTTACCTTAAAAGTGCATTTGTAATATTGTTAGGCCTGCAGCTTACTTAATTCGACAGTCACTGCTTTGCAGGCTGTCCTAAACTTTGCAAGGTCATAACTATACATGAATGTACCAAACTTTGCAGGGTCATTGCTCATGTGTGTGGACAAAAAAATGTAAGACTCGCGAAAAATGTCTTCTTTGCATTGCTGACCAAAGACTTTAGAGAAACCCCTGTCTAAAGATCGGCAACATGTTGGAGACTATGACCTAACAGGCAAAGAAGGCCACGCAGTCTATACTTGAGTTTAGCAGGCTCATTTAAACACTTCAGCCTGCCTCGGGGCTGAATATTGCTACTTCAGGAGAGCTGTACCATACTGTACTCTCATAAAACATACCCACCTTAACAGGGTCTTTGTGGTACTGTCTGTCTTGGAAGCGTACGAGTTCCTTTAAGAACACCGAAACCAACTCATCCACCTCCTTGTCCAGAACCTGGTCACAGTAACTTGAGTTTAAAGAAAACGATTTGTTTGATTAAGATCGTAAATAAGTAAGAAGAATGTTTTGGCATCAAGCCACTCAACAAGTTCTATCTCAGGAAAAACTATTTCCTTGAAGGAAAGTCGAACGAATACATTTTTCTCTGACGAAAGCAGTTGAAAAGCTTAGACTAGCAAGACAAACAGCGTGGGACGGTCAAGTACATGTTGGTACGTACACTGGCGGTTGGAAGTGTAGGACAAGCAGTGAGATAATAGCTGATTGATAGAAAAACGAAAACAATATTTAAAAATTAAGACAACTAAGTTTGTTGGATGCCTACTCAACACTTGGTTTATTCTAGAGATACATACTCTCTAAAGCGCCTGCTGTGGATCTGGGACGCTACTTCTTTCTCCAAAGATGAAACCTCGCCATCACCAGCCACAGCCACATCTGTAATGTAATATGAAAGCGGGCAATTGACTGGGGACTACCATAGAATAAATGGTGAAAAAATAGAAAACACATAGAATATTGAAGTTATGCAGTGGTGCGCGTGATTCGATGGCGTCGTTTAGCTAGAAAGAATTGCTCGATCTACCAAAAAGTGCTTTGCTTCAAAAACGGCTCGAAGCCTGTCTAAAAACCAAAGGGTTTAAGGAGGAACAAAAAATCCCCCAGCCCCCCACCAAAAAAAATAAAAAAAAAAAAGAAATGAACACACTGGGTTGGTGGATGGCTTACTGAAGAAGCAGACAGCCCAAGAAAGATAAAACATCAAAATAAATGGAATAAAACATGTAGCTTGCAACAAAAAATTATAACTTTTGTTTTGTCAGTAGTCCTTTTAAAACGATCACAAACCTGTTTTTAAATCACAGTTTGTTGCTGACGGATTACATTCGACTGGCTCTGTGGTAGTTTCTTCTATGTCGGTCCTGTAGAAAAAAAAATGTTATCCTCAAATCAATATCAAAAGCACCATCAGCAGCTCCAAAACACTCAAACTGACTCACAATCCACCAGCTGGTGAGCTATTGCTTTATCAGTGTTCGGGTCAACATTAATTCTTTTTGAGGCTGCTAGCAACGAGCGTACGTTAAATACCGAGTGTCCTGAATCCTAGTGTAATATCTTTACTTATCCTGAACAACAGCTAACAATGTTTGAAGTTTGATTGGTATTTGTACTATGTTCGTGATTTTGGAAACCAAGCTGGTCAGATTTAAACACTTCCTTGTCATTTCAAAGAGCTCAAAACTTGTAACTGTTGGTTAAACCCATTTCAAAATAAAATAAATTCCAGCCAACTGTTGCTTCTTCAATTACAGAAGCAGCGCTGGTCACGAGATCAAACTGAGAGCATTGGTTGCGCCATTAGAAGCCGCTATACAGTTCATACATGACCTCGGAAGACAGCTCCAAACACCGGCATTACTACCAAACCCTTATCGAGCCCTTGTTGAGAAGTTTTTAAGTTCTTTAAGTCACCTCCTTTAGTTGGAATGGAGTTTACTTCTTGAAAGAGTACTCTCTAATATTGTCACAAATCTCGTTCATCGGTTATGATTACAAATGATTAACTATTTTAAAGTGGAGGGAGGGGGTTAAGTGTTTCGTACTTGGGTCTTTAAAAGATAAAAAGAAAGAAGCACGAGTTTACGAAAACCTATACTGAAGTACGCATATAAATTGAAATCACTCACTTATCTTCTGTTGAACTGTTGTGTTGATTTTCTCTTGCTTTTTTCCTTTCTTCCCTTTCCTTCAATATAATCTACACAGAACGTATTAGTGCAAGACATACTCAAACAAAAGTGTTTGATTTTTTAACAAGGGTGCAACTGACATTGTTTGTATTCTTAAATTAAAATAATGTTTCACTGGCCTATCCCTAAAATGAGTGTGTTCAGCCATTCAGTTTCATTTGAAACACTAAGCAGCTTCGGAACCAACACTTGAACTAAAGTAATCAAAATAAATAGGCTTTGTAGGAGTTCTTTGTCGGACATTTGTAGGAAACGCTAACATCAGATATAAGAAACATTAAAAGTTAATTTGCTTCAGAAACACCAATCTAAGACAAACCGAGTCACTTGTTAAAGCTTCGAGTACTACCACGTAACACGATTGTAGAAACTCTAGACGTCCTCCGCAGGGATACGTAATTTTTCACCCTAGGCTTAAGATCAAGGTTTTGGCAGAAGATGTCGATGAGTTTGCCGAAGGAAATGGCCAAAATGAGTTTGCTAGCCATATGGATAGATCAGAGAAAAAACTTTAAAATAGCAAAAAATAACTGTGATATCTCATATACCGAACCGGATTTTGAAACGGAAAAGATTCATCAGCAGTGGGCTTGAGGGGGTGCCAAAACTTTTAAAAGCCTTTTTGTCGAGATTATTTTTATGTTAAAACTACGATACACTCAAAGTTCGAACTCGGGTAGATTTCCGTCAACTGAGTTGAAACCAAGCAGTTTTATAGCCAATATAACAAAATAGTGTCAGCGTTTTATAAAAAAAATTTAAAAAGTTTTCAATTTATCAGTGAGTTTGGGGATTTTGGCTGCAAAACACAAACAAAACGGCCTTTCAAACAACGCTGACACGGTTTTAGACTAACAATAGTGTCAAATATGAACATGTAATAATTAGTGCCATCAAACGCAACATGTTCAACTTGGAACTCCGGAAAGGGAAAACAAAGGTCGGCAAACAAGGCGTTCGTTTTTTTCATTTTTTAAATTACCAAATAAAAATCATACAGCGATATATTTCAGTGATACGTAGGCTTAAAGGGTGACGTCACGAAATAATAGAGATGTGGTCCATTAACTGAAAACACTGCTCTAACTAAACAGTAACCTTAAGAGAAAACAGCATGGACTCTGGCTCTTCGACGTTTTACCATTGGGACTATGTAATAGTCCAAGTACATTCCAGAAATAAAGGACACGCACCTTCGGAGTCTCGAATGGAAGATTTCTTTCTAAAGTTTAAATCAACAGCCTTACCATTTTTTCGAAAAACTTTTCAGACCATTTGACTAACCTGGAACAAGTGTTTCAAGGTTCATCATGTAACTCATATTCTAGAACCACAAGTCCTAAATACCGTTGGTTGCAAAGCAAATAATGCCAGTAAGGAAAAACTAGACAAACAATTTTTAAGCCAGGTTTACACCTATTTTGAAAAAAAAAACTAATGAGAAACCTACAACACAAGTCTAAACTCTTTAAATGAAAGAAAATATAAGGAGTGTTTTACAACTAACTGCCGAATTATGGTGAAAAAACGTTTATGCTGCGGTATTGAGAACAATACACTACAAATAAATTGTTGACAACTTAAACTTCTTTGAACAGAAAATAGTTCCTAATAATTTTTCAAGATGTAGCGCACGTTGCATCAGATTTCGACAACTGTAAATATATCAGTATGTGTGTTACATACAATTGCTGATATCTCAACAAAGGAAATTAGTATTTAACCAAATGGAAATTGCGTTTTGTAATGTTTAACTGTAGGATCTGAGCTAACCTTCTTCATAGCCGACGGTTTTTTCTTTGCAGGAGTTTCCCGCTCTTTACCTCTCTTCACAATTGGCGCAGTGGAGTCCAAGACATTGTGCGGAGTCTAGACAAATACAAAGACTGCTGTTAATTATTGGTGTAAAAATGACTTTTATCGGTTTACATACGTGTGTATTTGTCATGTCAGAAATCTTTAAACCTCTATTTCTTGTAGTTTGGATAAGAGAAAGTTATTCTTTCAACTTTCGGGAATATCTCTGGAATATTCATATTGCCACAAGAAAAGATATGCTTCTAAGAAAATCTTAATAAGCAGATTTTGATATACATGTAAGTTTTAATTTGCGTCCAATCCAAGCCTGCAAGGTTTTATTTAACTTTTTTAAACAAAATTCAACCTGTTTGTATGCTCTTGATTGTATGAGAAATACACTCCGAGAGTTGCTTTGTTTCAAAGTGCCTAACCATATTTCTTCACTTTTACTTTAAAATTCAATCCGGATATTTTTTTAAAAAGTTCAATGGTTCGAAACACTTCTTCTGCAGACTGCACATTCGCGACGAAAACGGTAGTGTCACCAGCGTATTGATGAATTAAAACGGTTGCATCTTCAACAAGAAATCCTTTAGTAATATTGTTCGAGCGTAAGCTCTTTCCTAGTAACAAGGCTGCAAAAGCGAACAGTGACCTTGATAGGACTTTGTCAGTTGAATAGTAATTAAGAAGTAAATATACCCGTTACTGATTATGTAACTATTCGCGTACCTATGAAATGTTTTTAACCATCCAATAAAGGACTTTCCTAATATTGAAAGCTTTAGGGGAATTATAAATGAATGGTGTTCTAAACTGTTAAAAGTCCCAGTTGAGAAATCTAGACAAACCGCTTTACTCCTGGTTGCACTTTTAAGTCTGTGAAATCCAAGGAGTGGTCCATCGTATGAATACATTCTCCGAAAAAACAGCTCCTAACAAAGCAAGCTTGATCAGAATAGATTATCTTTGAAAGAATGTTTTCTAATCCAATGACAAGTGCTTTTGAACCTGTTTTGTAGTCAACATTGATATCGGTCTACAATTTTCTAGTTTTAAGAGAGTCTCTCTACTCTCGCCTTGCTTTGGTAATAAGCAAATAATACCTCTGTTTTGAGAAAGCATAAACTTGCCCTTGAGACACGCCTCACTCAATGAGTTTTGATACTAGTTAAGCGTCCGATTTTTTCTCAAAATGCCTTTTTGTCTATGCCTGGCAGTTTACTTATTACTATTTGTTCTTACATTCGCTTGCAGTTCGTTAACCTTCTAAATAGTCCTGTTGCGATCGGTGTGACATTCACTCAAACAGGAGGTTAAGCCTACAGTATACGGTTTCCTCCGTTTGCCAGTGCAGCCAATCAGATCAAACATCTTGACTCACATAACACATTTACTTGCACACTTCTTGGTACATACCTTTTGCTGTTTGCTGATAACTGGCCCTGCGTGTGTTTTGACCTTCATCCTGCTGTCTAGAGAAGCTACCACTGCCTTAGGAGGTCCCCCTGTAGCCACTGTAACCTTTGTTGAGATCGATTTCTCTTTCGGTGCGGTCTGCAAGGAATGAAATATAAAATGAAAACGGGAGACATTTGGTCAACACGACAAAGCTCTCCAGTAAGCAAAAAAGCCACTCAGATCATTCATAGTAAATAGATAAAACACTTAAAGTATCAACAAACTGCAAGTGTTCAAAACAACAAAGCTTAACCTACTTTAATCGCAGAAGCCAAGATTTCTCCTAAATCAAACTGGATTGGTAAAGCCGTCCTCTTCCCAGATTGCTTTGTTTGTGCACCTTCGGTCTCTCCATCTTGTTCTTTTGATTTCTTTTTCCTCTTTTTCTTCTTTTTTTTCTTCTCTTCTTCTTCTATTTTATCAAACTGCACATCTATCGGTAGTTTGAGCACCCCCGGCTGTGCTTGGTCCTCATTGGCTGACGCGTGTCTCTGTTGGCCATGCCAGGCCGGTCGAGGCTATCGAAACAAAAGGTAACAACATTAATAGCGAAATATGATGCAGTTATTTAACCACAAAACAGCTAAACTTCAAATCAGTGAACAAGAACTGCTTGAGTTGGAACCTCGAGTGTCTAATAGTTTTATACTAACAATGTACATCTTTATTTTGAATTTGTTTCCTATTGTCTTGCCTATTGTTATTTTTTTCTTCTTGTTAACTGTGCTTATTAGCCTAGTATTTTAATTTTTTTCTTCTCTTTTTCTTGTCAATTGTATTACTTTTATTCATGTAAAAACAGAATTTCAAGACTCTTTTCTGACCTTGTAAATTGTAAATATATTAGTGACTAATTTCAACTGTTGCAATTAGTCAGTGCTCAAAAATATGTAAATTTATTGTATTTTGTTTGTTAAATTGTATGTAATAAGAGGCACTATTAAAATAATCTTGAATCTTTTCTTTCAGTTTCAAACTGAACAGAAACCTTAATGAAGATCTGCTGCTTGGGCTGCTGCCATACAGTATATTGGTGTTGCAGTTTCACAGCATGTCAGCCATCTTGGCCACCATCTTGGGTTTTCAAGTTTTATTTTTGAGCAAAACTGCAGCGAACTTTCTTGACGTTAGTACAGAAAACAAGTTTTGCTTCTTCAAATAAGAGTATAATTAAGAATAGAATGGAAAGTAGAAATCAGAATAAGTTTTGTTAAAAAGTTATAGTTTTCTATTCCAAACTTTTATTTGCATATAAACTATGAGATGTATTCTATTTGGTAATTTGATTACAAACACTGAAAGTTTCATTTTGATTGCTTCTGCTTTGGAAGGGCCAACATGTATGACATGTGGGGTCCATCTGACCCACCCCACTCCTCGGACGTTTGAGAATTAATGCAGTCCTGTTTGTATTCTCTGACTGGGACATAACCACCACCCTAAATCAATCCTCACCGTCTTTTGATTGTATGCTAGCTTCCCTTGGCCCCTGGTGCTGCTCTTAGGGTAGCAATTCTTCACAAGAAACTGTAGACACTGTTTTACTGGCCAGGGTTGTAACCAGCCCAACCCAAGCCCCATCAGCTCTCCAGAATAAGTTAGCCTACCTTTGGCTCTCCAGAATAAGTAAGCCTACCTTTACCTCATACAGCAATATTTTATAAGAAACTGTAGATACCCTCTGGCTGGGTCATAACCAGCCCATACCCACCAACACCTCTACCCCAACCCTCCTCTGGACAGTGTATGTTTATGTACCCTGGACCATGGTACTGCTCTTCTTGTGGCACTATAGAAAACTTTAGGCACTCTCTAACTGGGGCAATCACCCCTCCCCTACCGTCTCTTTAGCGTATGTTAACTTACCTTGGACCTTGGTATTGGGCTTATTTTGGCAAATAGAATACAAAAAACTGTAGGAACTCCCTGACTGGGGCATAACCAGCCAACCTCATCCCTCCCCTATGATCTCTTCAGTGTCTGTTAACTTACCTTGAACCTTGGTAGTGCGCTTATTGCAGCACTATAGAAAACTGAAGGCACCCTGACTGTATAACTGGGGCATAACCAGCCCACCTCCACCCCTCCCCTACCGTCTTTTAATGGGACATCAGGGTGGCACAGTGGCAAGAACACTCGCCTCTCACCAATGCGACCCAAGTATGTGAGCTGGTTTTGCAGTCCTTCTCCGACGTCGGGGTTTTTCTCCGGGTACTCCGATTTCCTCCTCCAACAAAAACTGCTAATTACGCAAACATCTGAGTAGTTTCGGGATTAGCTTTGCTATTTGAAACTTAATAAAGATTAAAGTTTTTTATTAACTTACCTTGGGCCTTGGTGCTGCTCTTAACGCAGCACTATAGGAAACTGTAGGGACTCTGCGGCTGGGAATAGCCCGCCATGAAGATTCTTCATCACTTGACTCATTATTAGCTTTAGACTGAGCTGCAATGTCTGGGAAATCTTCATCAGTAAACTCTGGTGTAGCTTCAGCTTGCTGATGCTGTAAAAGTTTTATCTGAGCTTCACCAGTCCCTTTAAAGTTCTTATCACAAAAACTCCAACCACCCTTTCCTGTTATTCTTGTCTTCAGTTGATCCTTTTGATATGAACACTTTTCTTGTGCGAATGGCTGCCCAGCACAGCTTTCCATTTTTTCTCCAAACCATGAATTGGGTTCTAATTTTTTTCTTTTCTTTGAAGCAGCTAGTGGAGTGTTTGTGTGTGTGTGTGTTGCTTGTTTTTCTGCAGTTTCCCCTGTCCTTCTCCTTCTATCTAAGGTCTGTTGGGTTGGTTCTAAACTTGCAGCTTCTCTGTGTTCTTTTGCCTTATTCTGGTGACCTTTAGGAACTGCTTCTCTCCCAGTCAGCTCATTGTGTCTCTGCACACTCAACTTTATATTTACATTATTTATTTGTTGATTGTTGATTTCGTTGGAACTTTTCTCAATCTTCCAAGTTGTATTTCTTTCCTTTGGAGTTGTCACATGTTGCTCCACCGTGCTGCCTGACTGCAAATCTAGTTTCGCATCACTGTCAGCTATATTTTGTTCTTTTGTCTTGCATTTAGCACAAATCTGCCTTCCTTCAAAACAGCTCTCTTCAGATATCAAATTAGTTCCGCCACTCTGCCTATGAGTTCTATAGCTCTGTTCATCTTTAATGGAAGCCTTTTTCTTTTGCTTTGAAACAGACACATCTGGTGTTGTATCTGTGTTAAGTTGTGACACAAAAGACTTGTCATCACGTTTTGTCCATGCTGTAGTTCTCTTCTTAGAAACATCTTGCACAGTTTCTGAGTTTTGATCTTCTCTTCTCCAGGATTTTACATCTGAGCCTGTCTCCGATGCATGGTGTCTATAGGTTGTGCCATTGACAAAACTACTGGTTTTAAATTGTCCTTTCTTTTTCCTTGAAGCAAGAAACTGTGAGAACATAAAATAATATATACCAGGTGAACACAATCAAATATAAAATCATCATTGATATAATTAAGTTAACTCTTCAGAGCTGCCGCAATGGACATTATGTACATTGTAAGTTGTTATAATTCAAGTTACTGCAGTTTGAATCATCAAAGATTTGATGATCAGGAATTTGTTAAACACAAGTTTGTGATATCCAAAGTTTGAGCAACATGTACCAGGAGTTTGTTGATCAGGAGGAGCCCTTCCCTTCCCCCTATTAAACACCTGACACCCTTCTCTTGGCGAATATATTGTATGCCATGATCAGGTATGTTCAATGTAAGAGACTAACCCTGACCATAACCTAATCCAGTCGCCCAAGTACACAACTACCTGCTCCAATTTCCAAATGCACCACCCTCCTACTCAACCTGCTACTAGAAATTGAATATTTAAAAACTTTTTTCTTTACCTGCTAAGAGTTGAACCTGCAACCTCTACAGTATCTATTAACTTGTTAGTAACGTGACCAAAATAAAATATAGTTTAAAAAACTGTACTAGACAGTTAAATTGTAAGTGCTGTTCAGTTTAAAATTTTGAACAGTTAAAAAAATGGTCTTAAAATCAGTTTAAATGTACAATGTATATAGCTCCTTGTTGTGGTAGAATTCCGCAGCTGTACCTCTCCTGACGCAATATGTTGTCTTTCCTTCTTGTATGACTTTCTGCCAGCTACAGTTCTGGCTGGCATCTCCTCTGTGCTATGATTGTTTCTAACTGCTCTCTCCTCAGTGAGGGAAGCTTGCCCACCCCAAGCATTCCTCCTGGCAACAGAGCAGTGATGATCACTATTCAGTTTGACCTGATGGGGTCCAGGCATCCAAGCGGGGTGTTGTGATGGCACAGACTCTGACCCCAATATCCCAGCAAGGTGCTTGGATGGTACAAACTCAGGCACATCTGGAGACAGGTTGGAGAACTGGCCAAGTTTGTTCGCGCTCAATGATTGGTGGTGTTTGGGGGTAAATTCTTTAACATGTGGGGAAAGTGTGGACTGCACCTGCCACAGATTCACAACAAAAATGTTAGTAGTATATGTCTTACAAGTGAATAGCACTTTCTGTGTGCTCTGATTAGACAATAAAAAGTAAACAACCACTGCTACTTACTTTTTAGCCTTCATGCAGGATGGTAATTATGCTTTTTTCAGATATGAGCCCAATTTTCACTATTTAAATTTTAGAGCATTTAATACTGAAATTCTCTAAATTTGTTCACCGATTTGACAAATACCATTTCTTTAAAAAAAATAAATTCTCGAGATCTTCAATGTCTGTGCGTAGTGAAAAATATTCACCTCACCACTTTGTGGCTCCATAAGGTACCAGTATTTATTTTTTCCTCTGCGGTCACAGTAACAAATACTGAATTATGATTGGTTCTTAGCGTATTCGTGAGCAGGCA
>JAOBRG010372203.1:0-11736 GCA_027574985.1 Umimayanthus nakama
CACCCTCAAAGATCAAATGGTTCACCCCTAATGGCTGGTTTCAGTTTGTTTACTTATGAGTGGTCGAAAAATACCCTTCATAAATAATTTGTTTTCCATACCCTTCCACTCGAAAACACGCAATAAATAAAGTCACATTAATAAATTTTATACTCAATCTACGCCTTCTCTGTTGCCTCGAGTTAGCTAGCAGAGGTCTTTCAGTCTCACGGCGAGTGAGAAAAAAGAGAAAAACATGATCGTCGTGAGAGACCTGTTTTGTAAAACTTCATATAGCTCTAGTTTATGTTTCCACCTTCGTGTTGCGGTTGGCAAACGTCTATTAAAGGTGAAATGAAAACCGACAATTGTCGATGGCACCATTTTCTAAAGATGTAGTCATGCAATTCAGTCTAGAAAAACGAACCTATTCTGAAAACTCAAAACATGAAAGGTGTTTAGGCCTTGGCGGATTGTGCTCCTAAAAGTGGCATATTATGCTACTAGCAGTGCTCGAAATTTTGCCAAATTATGCCAGAATTCCCAAATTATGCTCCTGATTTCCGAAATTATGCTCACAAAATGACGTAGATTCTGTACGTATAGGCGCGCAATAACGACACCAAATTTTGGTGTTTTTCAAATTAACTGTTATTGTAAATTTATTTGTGTTTTATGGCAGTTTGTGTCGGCCCTCAGCTGTCCAAATTAGCTGCTCGCATCTCTGAACCGTTTGTAACTAGTGACTAAGCATGTCAGAACAAAATCAATACTACTATTAGCGTAGCTAAAACACGCATTGCGAGAACATACTACCTAAATTAAATTTATTTCTGTAGAAAATACACCATATTTACTAACTTTTATGAATTTATGTTCCAAAAAGTGCTAAAATTTGCTAATTATGCCTTGGCAGTGCTCGTTTAAAAAATTATGCTTTTTTGTTCTAATTATGCCAAAAATTATGCTAGCACAATCCGCCAAGGCCTGAAGGTGTTGCCTAAAAAAAATTCCAAGCAGCTGATCAATAGCATTTTCCCTCTTTCCTGGATTATGTTAACATACCAACGCGACGTGACCACGGTTATAGAGATGTAAGCTCAGTTTTTAGTGTTCCTTACTAGTATTCCGCTACTGAAGTCATGTCTTTTTGTGTTTTCAAAAAAGAGCGTTGCAAACAAGGAAAAGGGGGGGAGGGGGTGGAGGGGGGCTGATACAATGGGATCGCTGCATTGCGTGACTCCACAAGAAAATAATAATAAGAGATGTATCGTCAAACACGAAAAAATGCATAGTGTTTATTCCGGCGGTCAAACTAACTAAACAAGAGTAGTTAGGATTCAAACTTTACCGCTGAAAATCAAGTATACAAAACCAGCAAAATATCTAAAACATAAAACAGGTTATTGCAACAGTTATGTATGAGTCAAATCCAAGAGTACCAATCCCCCCGGGCTTTGACACGAATTAAATCCCGGGTGGGCGGGAATTTGACATTTGTTCAGGTCCCGGTACCCCGGGCATTTGACACCGGGAAAAAAACGTTGCAGCTACTTCTGTATCTCAATAATATGCATCAAAATCAATCGAGAAGGCAGTGTAAAGGGTTGTTTTCAATTTTATTTTGTAACCACGTGAATTCAGTGAAGTATAGAAATTAGAGCTACTCGACACCATGAACTGACAAAGTACTTTATAATGTATTAAAATACCCGTAGCAAGGGGCTACACCGCGCGCGACTTGCGACTAAAGCGAGCACTTCTGAGTTCTTCCTCGCTGCGTGGTCCAGCTACAAACAAACCTGGCAAGAACGTCAAAAGTATAAAGATTTCTGCGAACAAAGCTCTGTACATTTTACGAATGATTTGCTACTTTGCCAATAGCTGAAGCCTGATGGTAACGAACCTTCTGAAAACTTTCTTGAGTTGCAAAATTTAGAATGTACTGATTCGTGCTCTTGTACTTCTTCTTGTCTTTAAGCACGATTTGCAATGTTCCAAAGTCCGCTGAGCTCGTACCTAGAACGTAAGTGGTCGCCACACAGGAAAAAATTGAACTGCTATGTAAAAAGTAGTAGAAATTGCAATGTTGAAATCCACGTTCAGGTTACCTGAAATCAATCTGGATTTTGTCACATCATCCCAAGGGGCAGGGCATTTGATCCCTAAGAAATCCCCAAGGAGCGGGGCATTTGACCAAAGAAAATTAAAAATGTCAACTGCCCGGGGGTCAGCCCGGGGGGGGGGGGCATGGACTCATACATTACTGCCAATGACGAACTCAAACTTTGCTTCATCCTTTGCATACTTACAAATTCGTTGTAACAGTTAACCGACGCACCATCTTGGATAGCTTTCTTGACGCCATCTAAGTCCCCATCTTCTGCACACTCAATCAATCTAACGAAACAAAATACCCAGTTTTTCTACGAAAACTGTTTTTAGTTATTCGTTAGGTATTTTATATGTATAAACCCTTAAACTGGAAGGATATTTTGCCAAACATATACAAGCAGGGGGGGTTCAAATATGCACATTTTGGCATGCAATTAGTGTGTGACCTACTAATTAATTTACATAGTAACAATCATCACTTAACTTACCGATGTTGCCATGGTCACAAAAACAAATATTTAAAGATTGCCGCCGATGGTCGCCATCTTAAATTATCATTTTTTGAGATTTTGCTTAAAATTAAAATTTTTTGTTGTAAACATTTAGAAAACAACGTTTTATATGCCAAAACTAAAAAAAGTAGAAAAATATGAATAACTATGAGTTTCTAATGATTTTTATTCCATAAATTGAAAATTTGAGAGCAAAGTCTGTTTTCGGGCAATAAGTATGATGACGAATAAGTATGATGACGTCATCACTGTTGACGTCCGTTAATTAGTGTCAAAAGATGTGTTCATTACCGAAGAACAGCTGTGCAAAAGTGTTTGGCAATTGGTCAAGGGGGTAAAAGTTTAAGACCAAAAAAAACAAGAGGGGGGGGACGAACCTGCCTCCTTGCTTGTTTAAGGTTACTGTTCTTGTGGGAACGGATCAAAATTTTCGAAATTGAGATTTTCGCAGATTATAAGTATAAACGAACTTATAGTCAAAAAAATGTTTTGCAATACGTCTAATAGTTTGTGAGATATAAAGAACGAAAGTTTTTACCGGGAGTAAAATTGTATGACGCGCAGTGTACTTTAGGAGTGAATTCTCGAGACAAGTTTTGGCTAAAACTACGAAAATGTTCCCTCAATTTTTAATTGATGCTGTCAAATTTGGCAAAGTGGGCAACTTGATAAAATAATAGCTGAAGAAAAACCGTCCTAGTGAGTTTTGAAATTCCGCTCCAATAATTTTTTATGACTCGAACATGGCAATTTTATATGCTGCAAATAGGAATTTTTTTAAAATGCCCAAAGTCGCTGGTTTTAGAGAAAGAAAATGGTTTATACAGTGGTAAACCCGCCTATAAGAACCTTGGTTTTTTCAAGTTAGGCTCAGCAGGTTCTTATATAAATGGTACTCAACTGTAGAGTTAGGCTACTTAAACAGGTTCTTGAACAAGTTCTTGTTTTCAAAAGAATAATTGTGTTAAGTAAGAGTGGGTGTGGCCAATTTCAAGGCCACTTGCTAATATTGTACCCACAATATTAATGTAAAATTCCATTTAATCTGTGTTAATCTAAGCATAAGCAAACCATTTTTGCACTTTGTACAAAGCTATGGAACATAAACATAACAAGTAAGGATTTCTTTGAAATTTTTATATTTTGTTTTTGTATCACTGAATTTCTGAAAATAAAAACCTATTGCAAGTTTTAGGCTCAGACAGGTTCTTATGTAAAGGGGGTCTAATTTGCCAATCTTGGCCTAACAGGTTCTTAAAATCTAGGTTCTTATAGGCAGGTTTTTTGCTGTACATGTTTGACATTTTGTCGTTTCAGGAAGCGCTAGTTTTCAGGGGTATGGACAATGTTTTTCAAGGGCATCTAAAATGTTAATTGCTGCAAGTAATCTGATAGACAAAGTTAGTCGAATCAACGGAAAAGGTCAGTTTCGAGAATGTACCTCGCATCTGCAGTACCACGAAGAGCTGGTCGTCGCTCAGTCATTATATCCATAGCTTGTTGCTAACTGAAGTCAGTCAACTGGAGCAAAACAAAAAAATTGACAAACATAAATACGCTGGCGACAGAAACAAATATATAAGACTGTTTTTATACTTAATATTATGACCTAATTCGGTTGTTCATTTTTTAAAAATTAAAACTTGGGTTGGTATGATAAAAAAACGAAATGCCAAAAATGATAAAATGTGTTAAAGCATGTAAATTTGGCTAAAACAATTCCAAGTTGGGTGAAATCTATAACTCAGAGTTTCATGGTCTAGGGCGATCGTATCATCCTGACCCGCAAGACAATTGGGTTTTTAAAAACTTGTAACATAAAACTTGTTCTCGTGTCGGTATTTCGAGGTTTGGTTAAGCCTTTTGTTTGACAAGTTATTTTGTTTGTGTTTTAGTTGCAAAACGTCTCTACGAGGCACAAAACTACAGTACTGTGTACCAGGACTGTCACCTTGGGCTGTGTGTGTGTGTTGGGGCGGGGGGGGCGCTCTGGGTCAAGGATGGTGGTGGGAAATCGTAGAAAACTACCGAAGAAATTACTCAGCCATAAAAACTTGTGCACCCTAAAACATACCACCTGGTCTAAAACTAACTTAAAAAATAGCAATTAACTGGATTTATTATATTAAAGAAAAGTGTTCAAAGAGCTGTACTCATGGCAATTCAAAGTTTTTATACAATAAGAAATACCAGTTTTATTCTTTATTAGACTTCGCTAGAACAATCCCCTAAAAATGTTAAATCGCCAATTACAACCCCATAAAAATACGACGATCCTCACTATCATCCGTATATAGGGAGTCTGCCTTTGCCAGCTTCACAAGAGAGCTGATTGGCTATCAGATGGGTTGAAAGAGAGCTGATTGGCCAACAGATGCAGTGGTTGAAAGGGAACTGATTGGCTAACGGATGGGTTGAAAGAGAGCTGATTGGCTAACAGACAAGTTGAAAGAGACCTGATTAGTCGACAGATGGGTTGCCAGAGAGCTGACTGGCCAACAGATGCAGTGGTTGAAAGAGAGCTAATTAGCTAATAGAAGGGTTGAAAGCTTAAGCGAGCTGATTGGTCAACAGATGGGTTGAAAGAGAGCTGATTGGTCGACAGATGGTTTGGCAGAGAGCTGATTGGCCAACAGATGCCATACATCTAATTATAGTATACTTAATTATAAACTGTGTTCTAATACATACTGTCGTGTAATTTTTGAGCTGGATGATTCTCCTTCATCTTGTTATTCGTTTGGTTCATGTGCCAGCTGAAGTCAGCTGATAAAAAGGCAAATTATCGTTAACAAAGATGAGACTGTTGCCAAAATGGCACACACTTCTCAGTTCGTGTTTTAAGTTTCGGACCGTGTGGCAAATCCAAAATGATTCACATGGTTCTGTCTAAATCTAAAAAACTGGATAAAACACATAGCTTTGGTATAATATATTTGTTCAAGAAAATCAGCAGTCGAGCTCCTATAAAGTCGTGTCAGTGTTTATTTTACTTTTTAAACTAGAAGTTACCACCTAACCGGTAAAAGGGAATGCTGCGAGCTACTGTTTTAATAAGGTTAAGAAAGCAATGAAGTCATATATTAACTCGTAAAGTTAAGGCTGGATATGAAAATATTTCGTTATACATTTGTAACACATTATCTAATTTCATATATGCACTGTAACTACTAATTTTAGAATTTGAAACCGCGTGACATCTTGGAAAGTTTCAGCTTGTTTACTTTTGAGTGATAGAAAAAATATCCTTCGTATATCGTTATTTTGCATAGCTCTCCTCTTGCTACTGTATTCCTATGTCTTCCACCACAACAATTGTAATTTGGCATTTCTCCTTCTTCGACTTTGGCAATACGAGCCGAGCTGTAGCCTACTTTTTTGGGCAGATTCAGGACCGTTTTGGCACAGTTATTCTCCTTCGTTTGCATGCGGTCCGTTGGTACGCTCTTTTTATCGTATAAATACTTTTAAATTGACTACCACTGACCAATGTACCGCAATGTTCACAAAATCATCTATAACCAGCCGGCCCGTCAGCCAGTCCATAAATCGAGATTGAAACTGGCACTGACCACCCCGTCACGATTAGTGTTGCTGCGAGCGAGCGCTTCTGGCAACAAATAGTAGAAATTTATACGAGCAGAAAAGCTGCGAGATCGAGCGGCCGATGGCCCTGACCTCTCAAGTTTCCGGATATAATTACTGCTTAGAGTTGCCTGTGGATCGAAGAGGCTAGCAAAAACCGCATGTATCAAGGCAATTCAGGGATGGAGCTTCGGTTTGGCTGGGTACTCTGCAGATCTATGACTTTAGTCATAGCCTCCTTTACCATGGCATCTGATTCATGACATTTGATGCATTACAGATGTAAATTTGCGTGTTTAGGGCTTTAGGCATGAAATTTGACATATCAGATACGGTCTCAATTAGCGCAGTGCAGTGTAAATTTTCATTTTTATGCCAGAAAAATTATCGCCGCTCGGATTTGCAACATGGAACCCCTGTTTAGGTCAGTTTTACTTCGAACGGCTCGCAGAATACATTCATTTTTCATACTGGTTCAATTACGCGCATAACTGACAAGTGAGAAAACAGCTGAGCTAACGGCCTCGCGAGTCTTTTTGCTCAGCTGTTTCCTCTCGCGTGCGCCGGGTATAGTGGCAGAAGCGTGAACTTTCTATCACAACTCATGCATCACTCGTGGTCACACTTGAACCTCCGAGCCCTGCGTGACGCGGCTTTTCGGAACCCGAGCCGATCCTGTGATGTCATCTGCAAAACTGTAGATCATTTACCCTGCTCTTAAAGCAGTACTTTGGACTAAGAGTCAACTTTAAGGAACTTCTGGAAGAGTAAATCACTAAAATGTATAAAGTTTTAACCGTGCGTCGGGTGCTAGTGGTGTTTAAAATCAGAGGTCACACTGAAAGTAAACTTTAAGCAGTCGGTAGCTATGGCAGTATAATGAAAGTACACTTTCGCTGGGCCAAGTGTGACCTCGGCCATAATTGCTTTGCCTTCGAATTCTTCAATACTACATAGTATGTTTCAATTTAGTAATAAAATTGTTTCGGATCGATGCAATCGCACAAACTTTCACTGATTGCCCGCGGACATTGCATGTCATTTTCTCTGATTCTGTGTAGAGATTACTGACTACAGGCTTGAATAATTAACCGCTCGGTAATTATTAATTACGTTAGAGACAAATAAAAGGACCTTGTGCAAGTAGATTTTGCTATAAAAGGGAAGTTTAGAGGGTCCCAGAGACTAGTTTGATTTTTGCGGGTCGCTCAGGTTGTCGATATGCAAATTTTTTCTTTCTACTTATAGTATAGTTGATTGTAAAGTGTCATGTATCCAGCCGGCCTTTTTACTCAGGCTGGTAGGCGCTGATTGATCCCGTCTTGGCGGTTCGAGGACAAAAAAATGGGGTAGGGAGAGGGGAAGGTCGAACCGCCAAAACGAGATCTGGGGACGAGATGAAGGCGCCGATTAAAGTTTGGCTCCGTTTCATTTTACTCGAGCTGTGAGGCACCAACTCGAGGTTTCGGCTCCGTTCTTTTTATTTTTATATTTTTGTGTTTGTGTCGCGGTTGTGAGTGCATGCGATTTGCAAGATCAAGTTGAGCCCATGGGTAATTCTAAAAATGGCGGACATAACACAAAGCAGAAATGCTTGTCTTACAGACAATGTGGCGATTTAGTTCGTTTGCAAACCTAGAGAAGTTTGAATACTTGTGAATAGTATATTGGAAAGCCCTAGCTAAGATATCCAGTAAGGGGAGTCGTTGAACAGACAGATCAGTAGAACTAACCAGTTCTGAAGAGCGGAGTAATAAATCATATATTCTATAGAAAACATGATTTGCTCCCAACGAATAGCGTTTCAAACACTCACAGCAAAACTTCATATCCACACTGTGTGAATCGCAACTGAACCGCGTAGGACTTGAGGAATGTGCATTATAACTTTCTGTAAATAGACCGTTGTTCAAACTAATCGTTGTCAGATATTGCGTATATTGTGCAGTTTACAAATCTGGAGTCTGCGCAATAGACGCAATTCGAGCAATATAGGAAACTTGCATATATTGCGTTGCGCTGTTTACAACACCCACTGGTGCTTATACCCTTTCCGTAAATGGCGCTTAATTTGGCGAGTAAACATGAGCCAGCTTTACTGCCCTATCTCTGATGCCCTAGATATTAAAGCTTGCTAGCCGAGTACATATTCCCAAATGACACCTCCACAGTTAAAATAAGTTGATAGTAGTGTGTAATACTATGTTTAATTTTGAGTATATGTAGTTGTCTTGTAGTACAGACAAATTCCAGCGGTTGTCATTAAGTTGCTGGTAGTGTTTTGTACCATACGTGTATTATGTTTGAAGCTTGTAAATACTCACACAAATTCTATCTACGAGTCAAACAAATGAAAATATAGTAAATGTACCGCATAAAAAAAGTTTGATACTTGTAAATACTCGCAAAACCCTCAGGTCCCTACAAGGAACCTGCTGGAGACTCATGCATGTCAATAAAAACTTTGTCAGGAATGGTCAGATTGACACGGCTGCATTTAACCGATATCGGGGAAATCCTGAAAGCGAAGGCTCCGATCGTTTTCAAACTTGTTTTCTT
This sequence comes from Umimayanthus nakama, assembly GCA_027574985.1. Classification (NCBI taxonomy): domain Eukaryota; kingdom Metazoa; phylum Cnidaria; class Anthozoa; order Zoantharia; family Parazoanthidae; genus Umimayanthus; species Umimayanthus nakama. The sequence continues at coordinate 8,751 of JAOBRG010372203.1, forward strand.
CGCGAACATTTAAACCCTTTTAGGTTTTATATAGAAAAATTGACAAGTAATGAGGTATTTTGTCCACCATCTTGTTTCTAGCACGCGGGTCAATGTGATCTCGCATGCATAATAACGCATGCGCTGACAAACTTCGACACGGACGAAATATAAAAACAAGAGGCTTGTAATAAGCCTAACTCGGACCGTCCCTTGCCGTATTGATCTCATGTAAATTACATCAATGTTACATGAAGACCAACAACAACAAGACTTTATTTATACCTTAGGTTCTAATACATAATAAATTGAAGAAAGAAAGATTTAGTTAACAAAAATGAAGGTAAGTGTCACCCACAATAACCTCGGGGTTAATCAAGCTGGGTGACGAATAGGGATCCTGATAAAGGAAAACGGTCGGTAATTAGTTCGTGGATTGTTCATCACGTTTATATGGTGTGCTATAACTTTTCTGATTTTTTAAATATATTCGACTTTGAAATGAAGAGAAAAAAAATACACAAAAAAATCCCTTAATTACTTCAAGAAAAAAAAAGGTAAAAAAAGTTCGATATGCGTCCACGGGGATTCGAACCTGGGCCAACTGATTCAGAGTCCGACGTGCAATCGATGCATATGGCTTTGACACCAGACCAGGCCCAAAATGCATGCAATTGAAGCCTACATATTAAGTGTGACATGACAAGAAAGAGTCAGAGCCGAAACCTAACTCAGCCCTCTTCGGGCTGAGTAAAAAGACGCAGTGAAAAGACGCAAAGCCGAAACCTCAACTCGGCGCCTTCGACTCGAGCAAAAAATTGAAGGGTGGGGGAGGGGAATCATTTTGATTCCCCCTCTTGAAGCTTCTAGGGTTAAAAACCGTGACTGTACATGTCGTGACTATATTGAGAAGTTATTTTACGCATGCGACTACAAACCGTGATTCATCCGTTGTGGAAAAGATCTGAATGAGGATGAAGCGGAAGATGATGCATCGAGTAAACCGCTACTACTACCAAGAAGAATCTTATAAGGAGCGAACCGGATAATATGTACTGTCAGTTTTGTATCGGACGATGAAGTTAGACAAATAGTTGTGAAGACACTTATAAATCTCGTACGTGCATTTTAGTCAGTAATAAGCTGTTTGTTCTGTTCAAATAAACACGTATTTGTTCCTAATAAATGGCTTGAGGAAATCAATCTAACAAAGGTCGTTGTTAAAAATGTGTTCAGGTCCCATGTAAGAGACGAGGATCATTGTCAAGTAAATCTCTTTACTGATTTAAATCGCGATTTTCAGTAAAAAAAATGAATAACGAAAACGAGCCGCAACACTTTTGAAAACCCTCGGACAGCATTATATTACCTTCGTTCTCATCAGCTCATGGTCTTATTTATGGTTGCTGTTCACTAGCTTTCACTTTTAGTGATGTTTTCGGTTACTTGAGTATACCTCTGTCGTTTCGTGACGTAACCTTATAAACCTACATATCACTGAAAAGCCTATTAAATTTCTAAATTGCTTTTTAGTTTTCATTTGGTAGTTTTAATTAAATGAAGAGAATGAACGCCTCGTTTTGTAATCTTTCTTTTCCCTCTGCGGAGTTCCAAGTCGGACGTGTTCCGTTGATGTCACCAATTATTATATTTCACATTTGACAGTAAATGCAGTCCAAAACCGTGTAACTCAGGGGTGAAATAAATAACGATCTATTATGACTACAAAACAGAAAAGAATGATGGAGTATTTGTCCTTACCCTTGCAGTAGGAATAATAATTAGTCAAAAACATTGAAAGTTAAATAAGTGATAAATAGAACAGTCTTGGCGACAGGTTTGTCTTTCGCGTGACGGCGCCATGGTTAAAAGAAAAACGTTCTGTACAATTTTCTCGACTCTGACTGCATGTGTTGTAAATCCTGACAACTACATTGTTTCTCCAAGCTTATCGAGTTGTCACTTGCTCATTTTCCGAGGGGAGCCTGGGGCGAGTTTTAAAAAGTTTGCTCAAATCGAATAAATTTTGATCTTTCCAATTAATTTTACCAATTGACAATTTAGCTGTACAACATTTTAAAAGAAAAAATAAAGTATTTAAAAACCTATAATTTTTTCTTTATCTTGAGTATGGAAAAAGACTACAGTAAGCTATAGTGCACTTTTCAACCCAAGACTCTTCGATCGAGCTAGCACATGGCAAACAAATACTGTCATTTGATGAATTTATGACGGACTGTACAAGCCGCAACTGCAAGCGTGATTTGCTTTTCATGCACTTTTTTATGAACAGTTTTTCTTACTAGGCTTACGCGTACGGCATCAGATGTTTATGTCTTTGCGCTCGTATTGTCTCATAAACGTTGGCATCGAAATTTGGTACGTCTGCAGTGCAGAAACTTCCTGTTCTTTGTATGCACGCTTCATTTTTCTGAGAACAATTTCATAAGAACAACGAGGCTTAAACTTGGTCTTAAACTAAGAACAAGCTAAGAACAATCCAGGCTGGGATTCGGAATAATAAATGCAAAGTTTACTTTTTTTTAACAAAATTCTATTGTTTTTCCTCAAATTCAAGTTTATCGAGCGTTAAAGTACTCCAAACGTTGAGATCGATCGAATTTCCATTGCGATTTATTCGGCTTTATTCCTGATCACAAGTTAGATGCATTTACAGTACTTAAAGAGTTACTTCTTACCGGTTGATTGTTCTTATGAGTACGTTAAAAATAAGAACAGCTTAAAGACAATTGAGGATGAAACTTCCTAAAAAGTTAAGAACAATGAGGCTCGGCCAAAATTTACTGGTTCTTATAAAAAAGCGTGTAAACTAAAACGTTTATGACAGTGCCGAAGTGTATAATTTACTTGATGGAGACAAGAACAATTTAAGAACAACCGAGGCTCTAATCGTGCAAAATATTAAGAACAACGAGGCTCGGCCAAAATTTTCTAGTTCTTATAAAAAAATTGTAACTTTGGCCAGATAAATAAATTCCCGGATTCT
>JAOBRG010372214.1:0-11735 GCA_027574985.1 Umimayanthus nakama
TTTTTAAACAAACATTTTTAAACAAAGTTTTCACTATCACATAGATAATTTTACAAGCTTTCCATTGATATGTAGGTTTGTGGGTGTCCTATGCGTATCAACGCAGTTACATACGGAAACTAAAAACACCGCTCAAGGTGAACGGTAACCTTAAGGTTGTGGACCACCGAAAATTACTCCGGTTGTTTCGATTACTATCATTATAATACCTTCAAAAACATTTCCCTTAATGCAGTGCAATTATATCTTGAATAGCACATGTGCAATGACACTGTCACCAAGTAATTTTATCTACTTGAGAAAATTGGAAATGATCAAAAATCTAGTGCAAGTCTTCGGTAACGTTCGATAGGTCTTCGGAAAATGTTTGTAATTGTCCGAAAAATCTTCAGAGGTCTTCAGAAAATGCAGGATCACCGTCAAGTCCTCAGAAGTCTTCGGGAAATCTTCGCAACACATCAGAAAATCTTCGAAATCTTCGGAAAGACCTTGGAAAATTACTGTTGCTAATGTGGTGACAGAAAACACCGCAGTTCGAACAACTTCAATGATAAAAAGCACTTCGTATTCTTGGTGTTAAGCAGCTTTAATCAAACGTTCGTGATACTATTTATAAATTCATATTGAACTGTGGTGTTTCCTATGAAAATTTTATTTTAACACAATGCTAAGTTTTCCATCAGATGGAAAGGAGGGTGGATTTTCAACCACCAAATTGGTGTGCTGTGTTTTTCAAAAAAACAATAGTAATCATGATGGTGATGATAACAACAACAACAATAATAATAATAATAATAATAATAATAATAATAATAATATTTGCAATAGACCAGTTTTCTATTCCCAGTCTCTGCTGATTACAATGACAGCAGATTCATTTCAGCAGGGTTAAACTGTACTTAGTGTCGATTCTACATAATACCAGCGAGATCTGAATCTTCGAAAAATGAACAGAACTGCGAATAGCTCTTATCCACATTAGAATTTACGAATATTTAACACCAAGTCGAGGTTAAGACTGTACAAAAACGAGTCTATAGTCTTTGTAATCAGCGGCTACTGGGAAAAGGAAACTGGTGTATTCGCGTTGTGCTTAGTTATGACGAAATGACAATGACTGCAAAACAATGAAGATCGCTTAGAACTTTTCATTTAAGTAATAATCAATTTCTTCTATTTTTGAGAACTCCGTAGAAGCTTTGACCTGTGTGAATGCGCTAATGAAAAATCTTTCTGAAGGCTGTAGAAGTATGACAGTCTTAATATATTATGTACCTTCACATTTGTATAGTTCAACACGCAAACATATCTTCAACATCCACTTGGTCGGTTTAACACGAATGTAGCGGGCCCGCAGCTCGTTATTAAAGTAGTTCATCTTGACTATGTCGTGTTTGATGTTACCAACAAACTCCTGCGTGTAAAAAACAAAACAGTTAAGGTACCCTTTTTGCACTAGCACCAATCTTTTGTTTGCTCGATCAACGCAAAAGCGAGGCTCTAGAGCGACACGCGAATCTCTTGTAAGAGATTATACTTTAGTCAAACAGGTTTTAAGGCTGGTTCCCATATAATCTGTAACGATCGGCGATTACCGCAGACGGTCGGCGATCAACGATATTGGTAATCGGAGAGTAGATTTGATTCGACTTTGCCGACCATTACGGCCACGCCGACAAAGAAAAATTTTAATTGGAACGTGTGTGGGACGGTCTGCGGTAATCGCCGACAAATCACTGTTCCTCTTAAACAATGCGTCGGTAACTGTCCAATATGAATAAAGAAAAACTTTTGGCGCTATTTAAAAAAGCATGGTTCCCAGATGATTTGTATCGATAGGCGATTACCGCTGACGGTTGCCGAGTGCTAACAGAGTGATCCTATGGAAACCCTTCTGTGTGGTATCTGAAAATCATCGATGGCAGACGGTCGCCGACCTTCGTCGACCGTTACAGACCATATGGGAACCAGGCTTTAAGCAGGATTCACGGAAAACAAGTAACATGTTAGCAGCTATTCCCAATGCAAAAACACAACACTAGAAACTGGTTTTAAACCATCTTCAGTTTGACCGCACACGATATTCGAAAACTTCTCTCATCCAAACCCGGTCACTTACCTCACATGCCAGTGTCATGCCCACTTGACTCTGTCCTTATGGACGAAGTGCGAATAGAAATTATATAACTCAAAAGTTCCTTCAGCAAAGCAGATTTATCGACATAAATTATTTCCGACAAAAGATCGAGAAAAACTAAGTTGTGAAAGGGTAAATAAGATCGACGAGTTTCAGTTCCGAGGGTAGAATTTTTGTTGTTGAATTTAAACAGAAAAAATCACATTTGCCTTCGAAAACACTTTCTTGCACAGTGACTAAAAATTTCACTGTGCAAAAATACATAAGTGGTGCACGTAAAGGTGCTTGCACACGTTTGTGCTCTGCGTATTAGCATAACTTCCCTGCAAATGGCTGTACTAGTTGGAGATATCAAAGCCGTGTATAAGAACAAGCGACTTAACTTAAATCGATGCTTCTCAAAGCACAAGTACCTCTCTTTCAAACTAGTTGATATTGAACACTTGCATTCTTATTTGTTAAAGTTCATCCGCTTTAAAATCAAAGTATTAGACCTGACCTGCACTTAACTTTTTCTGTAGCTTAACAGGGGCGGATCTGCAAACATGGAAGGGAAAGGGAAACGGGAAAGATATCTGACAGTCCTCTAAGAACGTTTTTATCAGTGATTTTCTTATGCAAGGTTTGCAAAATTCCGGCGAAAGGGGGAGCTCAGGCCTTTCTACCACTTCTCTAAGTACGCCCTTGCTTAAAGTTACGTTTTGCTTTATCGAAAGGGTGGATCCCAGGGAGATAGAACGGGTGACTAGTCTCTTCCCATTTTGAGCTAACACTTAAGAAAAATATACGATACCAAGTAAGCTCCCAGCTCACATTATTTTGTTGTTAGACAAAGGATAGTCACCTACCCATCAACCCAATTTAACAACAGTCACCACGGGCCCGTTTGAAAAACCATGGATCCACTCTTGGTATACCCCTGCTTAAAGTTACGTTTTGTTGTATTGCTCTACTGCAAAATTAATTTTTATGTCTAGCACACCTTGACTACTCCTCCAGTTGAGTAACGCAACCATTTGATCCCGTCAACGCTGTAGATGATCTGGAACTGTTTGATCCAAGCGCCCGGATGTATAATCCTGTCGACTGTACAGTTGTCTCCGGAGAGGTGTTTCAGTGTGGTATCATTCGCATATTCACTGTAAGAATAACTTATCAGTGTGAGATTCAAGATAGGGGAAAATCTTTCTTAGGATAACCATCTAGAAGTTCCGGTACAAAAGGCCACGCCCCCCCCCCCTCCTTTTTATTACAGGCATCAGAGTTACAAATTTACAATTCAGATTTTGAAACCATGACAAACTTCAATTTGCAGTTTCCCTTTGTTTTTTTTGTGTATCTTTAATCTAATGCCTCGTATTTGTAATTTGTATTTTTTTGCTTAAACATATCAACAACATTTAGATTTATATAAATTTACTGTCAAAAAGCCACCTTTTTTGATTGGTTCTTGTGGTTATTTACAGGTGGCCTGCACTCATTTTTAAAAAATTTATAAACCCATTCTTGATGACATATCACTCTATTTTAGTAACCTTAGGCCATCTTGACCGAGCGCTTACTCTGTTATTTGCATTCAATTTTTTCTTTTAAGTTTCGCACAGTAAGCCCGGGGGGCGGGGAGTTTGGGGTAAAAAGGATAGGGATGACCTTCCTAAATCCTAGAAATATATCCTAAGATATACCAAGCAATAAAAATTTTCGCACCCTAAAACATATCCCACGGCCAAAAAGTAACCCAAAAAATACCAATACTACTCCGGGGTTTATTCAAAAAACGTATTCATAAGGGATGTACCCATGGCCATGCTAACTGAAAGTTTTTGTACCCAACAAACACGGTTTTATATTTAAATATATATTATTAAAACAACCTCTAAAAAGTACTAAATCTCCGATAACAACCTTAAAATACGACGATCATCGCTATCAACCGAATATAGGGAGTACCCCCGGGACTGCAACTACTGATAAATCGATGAAGTGAAGAATCAAAGATGAGCTCAGTAGTTGTCTTCGGCAGCAATAGATTGAGTTGGAGGGCGAAATAGTTCCATGAATTGGGCAGTTCTCTGAAACTCTCAAAACACGTAACAGGAGCAGGCATCCTGGGTCCCATTTACATGAACCCGGGTTGGCCGCCAACCTGGGTCAGATCGCTATCGGGGGTCAGATCGCCATCCTGGGTCAGGTCGCCATCTCAAGTCAGATCGCCATCCAGGGTCAGACTGCCATCCCGGGTCAGGTCGCCATCCCAAGGTCGGATCGCCAACCCGGGTCAGGTCGCCATCTCAAGTCAGGTCGCCATCCCGGGTCAGACTGCCATCCCGGGTCAGACCGCCATCCCGGGTCAGATCGCCATCCCGGGTCAGACTGTTAATCCCAGGTCAGACCGCCATACCGGGTCAGTCCCGGGTCAGATTGCCATCCCGGATCAGTTCCGGGTCAGATTGCCATCCCAGGTCAGATTGCCATCCTGGGTCAGGTCGCCATCCCGGGACAGGTTGCAATCCCGGGTCAGGCCGCCAACCCGGGTCAGGCCGCCATCCCGAGTCAGGCCGCCATCCCGGGTCAGACCGCCATCCTGGGTCAGATTGCCATTACGGGTCAGATTGCCATTACGTGTCAGATTGCCATCACAGTCCTGGGTCAGATTGCCATCCCGGGTCAGATCGCCATCCCCGTTCAGATCCCTATCCCGGGTCAGATTGCCATCATGGACCATGTTGCCATTCCGGGTCAGATCGCTATCCCAGGTCAGGTCGCCATCCCGGGTCAGATCGCCATCATGGACCAGATTGCCATCCCAGGTCAGATCGCTATCCCAGGTCAGATCGCCATCCCGAGTCAGATCGCAATCCCAGGTCAAGCCGCCGACCCGAGTCGGATCGCCATCCGAGATCAGATTGCATTCCTGGGTCAGATCGCCATCCCGGGTCAGATCGCCATCCCGGGTCAGGCCGCCAACCCGGGTCAGATCGCCATCCCTGGTCAGGCTGCCAACCCGGTTCAGATCGCCAACCCAGGTGAGATCGCCATCCCGGGTCAACCTTTCACCAGTCAAACGACTGTAGCTGTTTAGATGTGACCTGGGTCAACTCTTCTTGCCGGGTAACCCATTTTGATACCCAGGTTGACTCGCCTCGGCGGGTTGAAAAGGTGTGAGAATCATGCAAAAGATCAAGAAAGCACGGGTTTGACCGATCGGGGTCAAATCTAATGATTCTGTTTTCACAAAAAAATTTTTAAAGTTTCGACACTTGAATAACTTTGTGTTAAAACAAATAAACCTTTTTGAGGCAGCTTTTAAGGCTTCTTCGAATTATTAAAAGAAAAATCAGAAGCAAGCCAAAATTGAATGAATCCTCCTCGCATGGTAGCCAACCCGGGTCAGGTGAATAGGCTTCCGATAGCAGGCAACCCGGGTCCATGCGAAAGTAGTTTTTTATAACCCGGGTTGATCTACGAACCCGGGCTGCCATCCAATCCGGGTTTATGAAAACGGGCCCTAGGAGCACTTGTCTGAATTGTGCGTCACACGTACAAATTTGTCTGAAAGTTTTCGATAGTTTCACACATTTTTAACAAATGTGTTTCCGTATTTGAAACTTTTCTGAAAAACTCAGTTTCCATATTCGAATATATTGTAATTTGGTTGTGTTTGAAGAGTTTTATAATGTGTGAAAACTGTGTGGAAATCTAATTTGGTAGCTTGAAACAGAGTAAAAAAATAAAGTTAGGTTTGAAATATTGAATTGTTCCGGCACCCAAAATAAATGCTACCGAGTTACAATTATAGAAGTACGAATTCTGTACAACTGTTTACGCTAATGTTAAAAGTTTAAACTTATATTCTACCGGAGACAAGATCGGTTTACAAAAAAGCAAAATCTATAATCTAGAAGTGTGCAAATCGTACGATGTTGAATCTTGGAAAGAAATGGGTAGTGTTGTTTGGGTATCTCCTTTACGGGGTTTAGACATAGTTGATAACAAGAGCTCGGTTATGCAATTTTTGCTTTTTCTTTGCTACTTGTTTTTCTTTTCTTTTCTTTTCTTCGTTGGCCTTGACCGTGCACAGACGCCAACGGCTGGACACTTGAAGTATAGGCAAATGTATGGGAAATAGATACAACCACTTTCAAATAACTAACTTTCAGCTCGACAGTGCTATTTTGTAGCTAGCGTAGTTTGCTAACTAGCCGAAACTTCATTCCCTCATTCTCCAGTTTTGCAGTACGCAGCTCTTCTGCGCGTGAAGATAAAAATTGCAGTTTTTGAGAGATTTCACCGTTTCTTGACAAAAATTATACAGTTAAATTGAAAACTTGAAAAGTTAATCGGAAGATTTAGGCCAACTTTTGTAAAACTCGCCCCAGGCTCCACCCGAAAAACAAGCAAAAAACGCCCGTTTTAGCAATATTTTGCACAATATCTCCTCAACAAAAACGGTGACCCCCCAGGTTTTTTTCGTTCATTTAATTGACAGTTTAATGATCTAATGTACTTGAAAAAACTAAAAATATATATTAACTGAAACTTGAAGTATAAGTGAAAACGTTTTAATTAACACAAAATCTTCGCCTTTTAAGTACGTAACCATGAGAGCGTTTCTGTGGCCTTTCCTGCCCGAAAGTATTAGGGATAAACTCAAAGCTACTTATTTAATTGCTTTGTTACCTGTTTCAAATGAAATTACGGCTTCTTTGTTTGAAATAAGCAGAAATATCAAATATTTCGAAACAAGGACCAAACAACTGCTATCGGTACGTTTGATTAGCTACAGCTCTCAAACGAGGTCAGGCACCACCTTTTTTTCTTCGTCTTTTGGATTCTATCACGATAGGCAATGTATTGGCTAAGTTTGAAAAAAATCTATTGAGCAAGTTTTTTCAGGGGAATGACCCTAACAGTGAAAGGCGAGAGGCTCTCACACCAATGGCGACCATGTCAGATCAGTCTACTAACTTTAACTTGCTCTAATTCTCGAATCTCTAATTTTGAGAATTCAATTTTATCCTGCAACGGATTGAAGACAATGTACCTTTTACTTAATACCTTTTCAGATATCACAGAATGTTTCGTTCTCATTTTGCAAAACAGTTGTTTTCAAGCATCGCTAATTTCGTATCTAAATCTCACTCGTTCTGGAGCAAACTTGACAAAATTCCTTGTCACCGTACGTTCGCGGTGACAAAACCAAAACAAATGTTCGTCTTTTCTCTGTCGAACTGATAGTTGCTATTTTAAAAGTGATTTTATTTATTTCCCATACGTTTGTTTACTCATCAAGCATCCAGCCGTCGGCGTCTGTGGACCGTGTACAAGCACTTATAATAAAACGAATGCTTATGAACAACTAACCAGTATAAAAATTTGGGATCACACGTGAAACGAAACAATACGCACAGTCAAAGTTTGTTCAACAAAAAACAAAGTTGTTGTATTCAGTCCCTTTGAAATCTGTTAAGCTTCCCAACTAGTTAGTTTTATCAACTCCGGTTCCCGGGAGGAAGGGGGGGGGGAGGTACTCCAATATATTTGCTATAGGGGTATGTGCAGCTGGAAATTGTATCGTTTTCAAGCCTTTTAATCTGGGATAGGTATTATCGTCTAGTAATCACAGAAAAGTGGTCTAGAATAACTTCCCGATTAACAGGATCTAGGCCTAGATAAAAAAAATCCCGAAAAACCGCCTAAAAATCTATCCGGATAATCCTGCCAAGCTTTTCAAACGCCACAAACACCAAAGTGCCATCTCCCTCAAGTGTGAACGTTGCCTGCACAAACTTCTCCAGCTCCATAAATGCTGCCAGTTCAACCCTTAGCTTTATCTGGTCTTGAGCTAGGACTTGGGCGAGCTTTTGTCTGGTTTTCTTGGCAAACTCTGCATTGTTGCCCAGGAACGCCGGACTGTGCCTCCATTCTTGAAAGGCAACCTTGGCACATTCCCACAAACTCCACCACCTGGTCGAGTTGTATCGTGGCATCACTCTTCCAGTCAGTTGTGTCCAAACACGTCTTGCTCTCATGCTTGTCGTGAAGATCAAGTTTCTGGAAGACATGAATGGGCTGGGAATTGGTGTGTTTGACTTCACGCCTACACGGTCAAGGAAATGGGAAATACATCCCACATCTAACATGTCTGGACACAACACAAGCTAACACAGACACTGTGGTAAGAGCCTTCGTGTTCAGCGATGCCCTGTCTCTCATTGCAGCTAGAAGATTACTGTGCGAGACATCTAGCTTTCGATGTAAAACTTCAATAATAATTCTTGCCAGTTCATCTTCATTCACTGAGCTCTCAATCAACTGAAAACGAACAAACCTTGACTTTAACTCCCAATCTTTTACAAAGCGAACAAGTAAAGCAAGTGCTTCACCATCTCTGGTGGTACCATCAAAGATTATGCTCAGATTCTTGCCCTTGACTTCTTCCGCAACTGACTTATATTCCTCTTCTAGGATAAATGGATCAGCTGGCGTATGTTAGACGCTGATGTGAGTGGCATGCCAGCTTCTTCAAAAAGGTCTCTGAAATATTCTAGACGATTTAATGGCGTTCCACTCTTCAAGAAAGATTGTACTACCTTTACTCTAAACACTCTGGTGGAAGTGGGTAGTGTTTCTCCTACTGGGTGCTTCTCTTCATCATACTTGCACAATGCCTTGGCGATTTTCTCCTCTCTTTCGTTGGTTTTCGCCATCTTATCTTTGTTCAGCTTGTGTTTTTTGCTCGATACATGAGTACTTAAGTTCGACTTTTTTACAGCCACTTTCTCTTTACAGGCTTGGCAAAAATTTTTCATTCCCTCGGATTACCATCAGTGATTCGTTTTTGAACTCTTCCATTCGTTGTTTTGCAGAAATATTTTTTGGCCCATAGGCAGCAGCAGTAGATTTAGTCTTCACAGATTGGCGATTGCCCTCAGAGGTTACAGAGATTTTACGTTTCCTTGCCAAGTCGCTGGCTTTCGGTGCCCTCAAAACATCTAGAACTGATTGTGCTTCCCTTTCTCTTTCTTGATTCTCGTTAACAGTTGCAAAATCCGACCCGGCTAGATCGATTAACTGGGGCTGGAGATCGGCCTCGGCTAAGGCAGCCATGTTTTTGCTGACAGCTAGTTACATTTGAGTGAACTGTGGGAATTATTACTCATTGAGAAACCGCTGAACTGATATTTACATATAGGGACAACACAGACTCAGGCCCAGGACAAATCAAATAAAATGTGCACTTGACGATATAAACTAGTTAATTCATGATTGCATGAACCTTTTAATGCCAAAAGTTGTCGTCCAAAGTAATTTAACATTGACAACAATTACCTGTATGGCATATTTGTTCATCGATAAGAATCTTGCCAAGGATATTTTTTTAAAAGTACCATTATTGCTAGAAAAAATATTTTCATTTCTAAATATCTCAAAATGTTCTAAAAATCTTTTTAAGGTCTGAAAATCCCAAAATGTTCCGGATTTTTTATCTACCAAACTAAATGGGAGTACCCCTGGGCTATGGTTTCAAGGTTAAATAAAGCGGCACAACAAGTATGGGAAACGATAACCTGTTCCGTACCCAACGGAACTAAGGGAAGGTGATCATCAGCACGCTTGTCTTTTATTCAGTGTTCAATGACCAAAGGGAATGAACCCAAAGCCAGTGGTAACGTAAATATTTTTCTCAAACAAGAAATTCCGATATAAAAGGCAACACCCATCCCTCTTTTCATGCCTCAAAATTCCATTGCGATGTTTTCTAACTTTAGGCCATCTTAACAGCTCCCACTTTGATGTTTAACACAAGTTTTGACGCTGTAGGCAACGAGTATAAAATCAGTGATGATGAGAACCGAAAAGGTGTGAATAGTCTGACCGATCCCTTCTATAGTAAAGTTTGACATTCCCAGAGTTCCGTTGGGTCATTTATCATTATGTGTTTCAAAAATTTCAAAACCAGTTATTGAATCGTGTTTTCTGTCTTTATTAAACGCTACTGACCTGCAATTCACGACCTTTTTCTTGATAACAGTTGTTGTGGTGTTAAACGCATTTCCTTGTGTAGCAATGGCACTCACAACTTGCTCCTTCCCAAGATCAAACTGAATGTGTTGCCCAGCAGCGTTTAAATCACTACACCACGATCCACCGCCGGACACTCTGTTCAACCTAGCGTGACGTGGCTCGAACCCTTGCCCACTGAAGCTGGTAGCGGTAATAGCGCTGTCATGTGCCGCTCCAGATTCTAGACCGAATGGTTCCAAGCAAGCTTATGAAAAAAATTAGTCACCTTAGTCAATAGTAATTCTTGGAAACAAGCAGATGTGTGAGAGGTTCACTTCTAAGTTTATAAAGTCCCAATAATTCTAAAAACTGCAATAAATAGAACTAAAAACGTCATATATATGGCTGACTGATTTCGGCGCGTGCTGTGAGTGGTCAGCTCCAAATCCGTAAGTAACCGTAATTTAAGGACCTTTAGCTCTCGATCGTCTTTTCAAAACAAGAATAATCAACAAAGCCATATAATAAGTAACCGGTCTTTTTAGCCTCGTTTGATCGGATCGGAAGGAAGAAACTCGGTCCATAATTTGCCGTAGGGACCTCGCACTCGGCTAATAAGAGGTATTTGTTTGTCAGCCACCCAGTTCAATATAGGCACGATCGTCTGAAAATATTGAGAACTGTGCCTCTGCAAGATGTTCCATAAACCTAATCATGGCTGCGTCGTTTTTCTACCTTATTCTTAATTTTTTGATATCTTTCTTATAAACATTAACGGGCTTTAAATGGTGTTACAACGCAGGATGTTTGTGATTACCTGTTGATGTTATTGTAAACCTCTGTGTGCAAATTGTTTTAAATTTGCCACTTATTTTCTTTTGTCGAAGTGAATAGTGGCAGAATATTCATCAACATGTGAAGAATTGAGGTGAGAGTTCCAATAGCCCCTGAGATTCACTGAGATTGAAGAAAATAACTGTAGTTGCATATAAAACTCCTTGATAACAAAACACTTTCAAACAACCATTTGGAAGATTTCCGACTCTGTTAATGTCGCAAAACAGGATTTTACGCCATTGATTGTTTTCCTCCGCAAACTCAGTATAAACCTCCAAGGAGGTGAACAGTTACCACTAGCCAGAACAGCGAACCAATCAGAGTACTTGAAATACCAACTTGCATATGCTAGTTGTAAATTATTAAGTAAAACTGAATAAACACAACTTACCTGAACAGCCATACACCTCAACTGCGAGGCACACTGCTTGATGGAAGCGCTCACTGTAAATTCTCATCTTCCGAGCTCGAACATGCGTTGTCAGATTGTGGTATACGATGGTAGAATGTTCGACACCTTCCCTTGAAAATATCTCAAAGAAAAAAGTAATCAAAACCCTTAAAGGGATCCTCGGCTGAAAATGACTTTGGCCCTCAAATTAAACCTTGACATTTCCATATTAAGGTTTGGGGGTTTAAAAGCTGTAATTTTCTACACAGCACCAATGCCGGGCCACTTGTTTTGCGTTTTTTGCCTTTCGAATTTCCTGGCCGCCGCCATCTTGAACTATGACGTAGTTGTGCACGGCCGTGC
>JAOBRG010372225.1:0-11735 GCA_027574985.1 Umimayanthus nakama
AATTAGGGTCAAAAGATGTGTTCACTAACGAAGAACAGTTGTGCCAAAGCTTTTGGATATCGGTCAAAAAATAAAAATTTAAAGTCAAAAAAATCGAGGGGGGGGGGTCAATTTGACCCCCCCTTATGCCTTCTAGGGTTAATAGTAAAATAGTAGTAGTAAAAGGTAACTAGTGACAGATAGATTAAGTTCCAAAAAGCAACTTACAATAATCTTCATCTCTAAAGTTCACTGACTTCAGACTACAGCTGTGTCCTTTGAAGACTGCAAGAGCATCGTCTCTGTTGATGTCCCACAATAGGGCTGTCTGGTCCCCTGAGGCTGTGATCTGTAAAAAAAAACTTTAGAGTTTCTTGAACATGTTTTTGTGGTTCTGATGAATTAGCCAACGGACTCCAATATTCTGTTGCTAGATTACTAGTCCTTTAGCTTGCTATATGTACTGCACTTCTGTCATCACACCAACACCTTTATATATGTAAAATTACTCAAGAACAGTATTTTGATTTTCTATTCTGGGCAACTTACAATGTAATCTTTAAAATTAACTGTTTTAGTAAAAGTGTAACAGATATCTATTATTAAAGTGCACTTACCAGTTTTTGTTCATCATGCATCCACGCAATATCAAAAATAGCATTAGAATGCGCAGTCCAGTCTGAAATTACAAAAATCAATACTCTTCAAATGTTTATTCTTATTTTTTTCAACCCAGGAAATACTGGAAATACCATGTCATTATGATTGTTAAAATTGATAAAACTAGAATGTCCAAATGTTTTTGACACAAAAGTCATCATCTGGGAAAAGAAATATCAAACTAAAAGAAATCTAGTTGGGCGCTTTTTCAACAGTCAGGATGGGACGCTAACCAATCATAAAAGATTGTACCTGTAAATAGGAAATGGTATATGTATAGACTTTCTTGTATACCTTCAGGTACACGTACTGTAGTCATGTGATGCGCTTGTATTACACAGTATTATAGGTAAAGAAAGAAAAACTGACTTATTTTCTCTGATGATCCACTTTTTCATAATCGTTTTTATTTTAATTTATCCTGTTAAAATATATCGAGGGTGTCCATTGAAATTATCTTGAAAAATTATTTTAAATACTGTTAGTAGTTTTACATAGTAATAAACCTTTTCATTATACTTCCATCAAGGAAAAGGGACCCCTGTTGCGGCACCAACCTCTATAGCCCATTAAAGGGAATACACCAGAGAGACCAACGTCTTGTTAATACCTTTGACAACAGATGATGGACCATGTTTCTTGGTGTTGAGTAACTGTACACATCCATCTTCATCTGCAACTGCCAATACATGCCCACTGGTTGTGGCTGGGGACAGTTGACCACGAGTTAGTATGTAAATATGCCATCATATAAAGCACTGGGCAGCGTGAACAGCTTTCAAAAGAATTACCATTTTGCGCTATTCTTTACATATAAATTCCTCTTTAGATATAAACACTGACATGAGCAAAATCATAAAAACGTGTGCTTACTTTTGCTAAATTGACAGGCAAACGGCGGAACGTCAAACTGAAAGAAAGTTAACAGAGTTAGTTAATAGTATTGCACCGGCTGGATGTACGGTCTATTATTTTTCAATTGATGTCAAAGACATGCTCAACTGATTTAAAGAAACTGTGATAATCACTACAATGTAAATCAGACAAAAGCAAGAATAAGTATGTTTCTCACCTGCGACTCGCGACCCATCACTAAATGCTCATCGAATTGTAGGCATTTGAATGATTCGATCGCAAAATCTGTCGGTAAACCTGAAGCAGATAGATATAAAAGTTATTGCTTTACCAAGCGATGGGACCTGCGTTAGATTATACCATAAATTTCTAAACATTCGATCAGGTACATGTACTAGTGAAACACTCAAATTGGAATCATGCTTCGCGATAAATTCTGCAATATGATCACAAAACCTTTGCACTTACACTTCGTCGGACGGTTGGAAATCACTTGTCTTCGCCAAATCGAACTCAGAAGAGTCATCTTCCGTATAAAAGGTAATTTGATGAAATATTTAAGATGAAAAACACTACAAAAAACTTTTAACATAAACCAACATGGCGCCAGTTAACAACAAAATTCCCGCGAAATAACTTGGTCAAGGAATGCGCGATTTTCATTGGACCGTTGCTAGTAGAATCCCAAAAACCATTGCAGGCGTTTGTGTAACGCACTGGATCATGGGATATCAAATGGCTTGGTGACCAAGCGACAAAAGAAAAATGGCGGCTGTTTCGATCTTCACTGCGAGCTCGTTGTCTGACAAATCGTCTGGCGGTCAGGAGAATTGGCAAGATGCAAATTCCGCCTTAGCAGAGCTAGACAAAGGTACATGTCAGTGTTTTTTTTATTGACATATTAAGTTTGTTTAAAGACTTCAATTCAGATCAATCTCTACTTTGTCTTTTGTTGAGTGCGAGTTCAGATCTTCGAATTCAATTTCAATTAGTATTTAGTCTTACTCTTATGATTATAGTTTATACTCCATTAGGTTCATAAAGTTTTGAGTTAATAACACTAACAGAACATAATAATTTCTTAAAAAACTCTACACAGTTTAAGTTATCTGGCTTTTAGAAACGCCAGATGACTTTGATCAATTGATTTGCACAGTAAACTATGTTATTTACTTATTACTCTAATTGGTTGTTTCCAGCCTAGAGCTGATCAGATTGTGAAGGGGAACGCCATGGTCTGTTATTTAACAGTTTTTATACACTGAATAAAAGCTGATAAATAACAGATGAGCGTGGAGCACGAATCTGCTATAACCAGCTAGTAAATAAATAGTATTCAGAAGGCCAAGTAGAATAATTGTTTTATTAAACACAGTTTTGTTAAATACAACAGCAAATTGTTTTTCCCTGGCAAAAATTTATTTGGAAATAAATTGTGTCTGAAGAAGCCACCAACTCCAAAATAACTTGTACTTGGGACATTTTCCCTTTATGTAGTCAATCACTAGAATATGAGCTGATAACTGGTGACCACTGCACCAATCAAATTGTGTGAAGTTGAACAATTATTGGACTGTATTTAGTAATAAGAGTTATTCAGTTATTGGGTTCTTAATGGTAACTGAAGGTTTCATTTACAGGACAACTTGTTCTCATCAAAGTTGTTCCTAACACAAAACAAGAACATGATAATATGCGAAACTGTCCAAACCATCAAGACTTAAGTTGTAATTTTGGCTTCCCCTCATATATCGTCATGTTATTAGAGCAATAGTTCATTTGAAAACTAAAGACAATAACACCTGGGAAAATTTGAGTGATGTGTTGAGTGGCTGGAGTTCAGACATTCAAATAATCCTTTTGGCCTCTGACCTCAATATAAGCCTGTCAGTTTGGTTTTAGAACTTACAGTACCAGTAATATTATTAGATTAGAAAGATAAGCAAAATGCCAAAAATTTGACAAAAGGATAAAAATGCTAAAATCCAACCAATTTGAACAACATGTTCATCATCATTAACTAGATTGAGTTTATGGTTTGTGGAATTTAAAATTCTCTAATGAAAGGTGTTTCTATTTTTCAGGTTTGCGATCCACTAAAGGAGGAGACCAGTGTGAGGCCATTGTGCGGTTCCCCAGTTTGTTTGAAAAATATCCATTTCCAATACTAATCAATTCTGCATTTCTCAAACTTGCTGATGTCTTTAGAGTTGGGTGAGTATGCATGTAAACATCTGCAATGTTACATGGTGACTGAATACACTAAACATTGTGCTTGTGTGAAGGCTTGTGATAGCCTGAAGTATTTTTATAAGGCAAGGGGCACAAACAGAAGAAATTTCTCTCTGTTGCTAGGAATGAAACAAACTTACAGTACTTCATGTAGAAGCTCTTGGAAGAGCATTTATTGCACCACAATATTAAATTGAGTGGTGTTGAAGTATTTTTTTTAACAATTACATGTAGTCACGATGATGCCCACAGTAAGTCCACAGCTATAGAGCTTTTATAAGTCTAGGTATATACACTACATATATCAGCGGTCAAAATAAATCTCATAAAATATGCCTTAACTTGTAGGCTGTTTTGCATAGGCCAAAGTTATTGCCGGCTGTTTTCAAGCAGTTAAATTCATGTATTGTTATTAAAATACTATTACGTGGGTTGTGGCACGTACCCTGACCTCTCTTCGAATGACAAGTACAAGAATTTTGACAATAATAGTTACATGTACAATGAAAAAAATGTAATACTAATTATACGAAGGGTACATGTCTACAGCTTTTTTAAAGGCTCTGAACTTAAAAGCACTTGCAAAAAATAATGATTTTAAAACTAGTGTTAAAATGAAAATTCTTATAACTCAGTTGATTTGGTTGCTTTTTAGAAACAACTTCTTGAGGCTGTGTGTGTTGAAGGTCACCCAGCAAAGTGGCAAACATTTGGACAAGATTCTGAATGTTGATGAGTTTTTAAGGAGAATCTATGCAGTCATTCATTCTAATGACCCAATTGCCAGGGCAATTACTGTGAGGTAAAGATTAACAGCTACAAGTATCAATGCACTTCCATCACCCCAACTCGTCATGATTTTGTTTCTATGGTGTCAAGCATGAAGAAATAAGTATTAAAAGCATATGCATGTACTGTGCTTTTGAGTTCTGTGGGTCTGAGAATTAAGTGTCAAGGATAACCTATATTATTTTGACTTGTGTAGAGAGGAGGAGGCTGAGTGATGGAGAAGGAAGAGGGGAAGAGTGGACTGATAAGGAAGGGAAGAGTTATGCTGATCAAGAGGGGAGAATGATGGATGATGGAAAGGGGAGGATGTAGGAGAGATGGAGAGAGAGGAGGTGGGATGATGGAGAGATGGAGAAGGAGGATGAAGTGGGGTGTTGGAGGGGCAGGAGGATGTATGATGGAGAGGGAAAAAGTGGGGTGTTGGAGAGATGGAGAAGGAGGATAAAGTGGGGTGTTGCAGGGATGGAAACTAATGCTGGCCCGGTGGCCAATGGCGGGCAAATTCTACGTCGAGCTGGTAGATTTCATGAAACGCCGGCCCGATTGGCCGGTATGTCATGAAAGAAACTAGAAAAAGCTTAATAGACTTCAATTGGATTTTTTAGAACAGTTTTTTCAAGCTTTTCTTCTTGAGTATAAAGTCTTTGTTTACTTATAAGTTTGACAAATCAAATGCAGTTTTAAAATATTAACAAAACAACAATCTTGTCTCGTACGTTATTTTGGCAGTAATCTACACACAATGTCTGGCTGTATTGGCTGCATTCCGTACAGTCTTTCACTTTATCTTGATGGATCATTGTGCAAACTTCAGCAGTAGTCCACACACTTTTCCCATTGATTTGCACCAACAGTCAGATTGAATTTCTTGCACAAGCCGCATGTTTTCGAATTGTTGAGTTTATTATCCATGTTCGACAGCCACATATATTCTCTTTTACCAGATGGGTCAAGTTGAGAACGGTGGCGATCAGATTTTTCGCTTGCTTTCTGTGCTATTTCGCTTTGTTACTCTGTTGATGCAGTTGATATTAATTGCTGTTTTGGTCGGAAAAATTGATCTCAAGTTGAGCTTTGCATTCACCTTCAAGAGATTTTTGTAAATAGAAATCATGTCAGTGCAGTGCTGAACAAGAAGACATCGTTATCATGCTCGCGCTGTGATTGGTGGAGCCAACGCCAAGTGAGATACGGCTGACTGTATCTGTGCATGGGTAGAAGATTTGTTTTTTCCATCGTCGATAGTTTGAGTCGTGTTTGTGTTTCAAAACAGCTAAAAAAATAGCAAAATTTATCTAAGACAGAAAATCAACTGATGAAACAAAGGGGTGTTAGAAAAAATAAGTGAGCGCAGCACCCTTCTGTCTTGGGCTGGCAAGATAGCTGGTTACTGGTGTGTATTACCCATTTAAAATGCGCACCCCGATTTTGAAGCCTGTTTTCAGAAAAAAGCATTTCAACGTCAATGTTGATGAACGTCATATCTGAATATGAATTGCTCCTTTTCAAGTTACATGTAGTGCGCCAGGTACGCACATTAACGTGATCAATCATTCAATGGATGTAAACAAGAAATGGATATAATAGAGACAGGGAAAAATAGTCGGGCTGGTGAAAATGTTTTCGGGCCGGTAGATTTTATCAACTGTCGGCCCGGCTGGCCAGTGATGAAAAAAGTTAGTTTCCTCCCCTGGTGTTGGAGAGGGAGGAAGATGGATAGTGGACAGGGAGAAGGTGGGTTGCTGGAGAGGGAGGCATTGTGTTGGGGAGGGACGAGGCGGGATGATGAGAAGGGAGGATGGGAAATTGGAGAGGGAAGAGGATGGATGAAGGAGAGGGAGGAGGTAGGATGATAGAGATGGAAGGAGGATGGGGTATTGGAGAGGTTGGAAAAGGGGTGTTGAAGAGGGAGGAGGTTGAATGATATAGAGGGAGGAAGTTGGGTGTTGAAGAGGGGGGTGTTACAGAGAGAGGATGTTGCAGAGAGAGGATGTTGGATGATGGAGAGGGAGTAGGTTAGATGATGAAGAGAGAGGAAATGGGATGTTGGACAGGGAGGAGGTGGATGATGGAGAGAGATGTAGTTGAGTGTAGGAGAGATAGAAGGTTGGATGATTGAGAGGGATGAGGTTGGATGATGGGTGATGGAGAGGGAGATAGTTGCTTGTTAGAGGGGAAGGAGCAGGGGTGTTGGAGTGGGAGAAGGTTTGATGATGGGGAGGAAGAAGGTTGGATGGCGGAGATGGAGGAAGTGGGGTGTTGGAGAAGGAGGAGATTAAATGATGGAGAAGGAGAAGGAGGAGGTCGGCTGTTGGAGAGGGAGGAGGTTGAATGATGGAGAGGTAGGAAGTTGGCTGTTGCAGAGGGAGGGAGTGTGGTTAACAGAGAGAAGGAAGTTGGGTATTGGAGAGGGAGAAGGTGGGTGTTTGAGAGGGAGACAGTTGGATGATGGGGAGGGAGGAAGTAGGGTGTTGGAGAGGAAGGAGGTTGGATGATGGGGAATGAGGTTGTTGGAGAGGGTAGGCTGTTGGAGAGGGAGGGAGTGTGGTTAACGGAGAGAAGGAAATTGGGTATTGGAGAGAGAGAAGGTGGGTGTTGGAGAGGGAGAAGGTTGGATGATGGGGAGGGAGGAAGTAGGGTGTTGGAGAGGAAGGAGGTTGGGAGGGTAGGGTGTTGGAGAGGGAGGAAGTGTGGTTAACGGAGAGAAGGAAGTTGGGTATTGGAAAAGGAGAAGGTGAGTGTTTGAGAGGGAGACAGTTGGATGATGGGGAGGGAGGAAGTAGGGTGTTGGAGAGGAACGAGGTTGGGTGATGGGGAATGAGGGTGTTGGAGAGGGAGGAAGTGTGGTTAAAAAAGAGAAGAAAGTTGGGTATTGGAGATGGAGAAGGTGGGTGTTTGAGAGGAAGGAGGTTGGATGATGGGGAGGGAAGAAGTAGGGTGTTGGAGAGGAAGGAGGTTGGGTGATGGGGAATGAGGTTGTTGGAGAGGGTAGGGTGTTGGAGAGGGAGGAAGTGTGGTTAATGGAGAGGAAGTTGGGTATTGGAGAGGGAGAAGGTGGGTGTTTGAGAGGAAGGAGGTTGAATGATGGGGAGGGAGGAAATAGGGTGTTGGAGAGGAAGGAGGTTGGGTGATGGGGAATGAGGGTGTTGAGAGGGTAGGGTGTTGGAGAGGGAGGAAGTGTGGTTAACGGAGAGAAATAAGTTGGGTGTTGTAGAGGGAGAGTTGGGGTAATAGAGAGGGGGGGGGTTTGGAGGGGGAGGAGGTTGCATGATGGATAGGGAGGAGGTTGGATGAGTGAGAGGGAGGAGCTAGTGTGATGGAGGGGGTGGAGGTTGGATGATTGACAGGGAGGAGCTAGGGTGATGGAGGGGGAGGAGGTTGGATGTTTGAGAGGGAGGAGTTGGGATGAAAGGGATGGAAGAGTTTTGGTTGATGCATATAGGGGAAGGTGGGTTGATGTAGAGGGGAAAAAAGGAAGTAGGCAACAGAGAGGAAAGGAGATGGATAACAGGAGGGGCAGGAGTGTCATTGACCATAAAATTGGGTAACAGTTTACAGATGCAGCCTGCACACTACAAAAACTTTGAATCTCAATCCCATCCAAGTGCCCCTAATTCCTAACTAAAACGTTTCTTGTGTCTTTCAGAGTCCTTGGTAGTATTGCATCTATCATTGCTGAGAGGAAAAATGTGCATCACAGGTGTGTCTAGACTCGATAGGTTCCACATTGGGAACTCTCAGAGAAAGTTGTCTTGAAATTTTTTTCATATGAATATTTCTAACAGCATTTATATATGTACAATTAATCATTTCAAATATGTATTAGTTCTACCTATCAGTAACATTTTTTATTTGAGTGTAACATTGTCTATTATTGAATGTTTCTTATCTCCCAGCATCAGAAGCAGCTTAGATTCACATGACCAGGTTGAACTTGAAGCAGCCATCTTTGCCACAAGTCAGTTTTGTGCCCAGTCAAGGTGCAGTACTGTACATTGCAACCAACTGATTAACAGCTGTATGTTGAATAACGTGTTATGATTGATGTAGACACAATTTAAAAATAGCACTTCTTAAAGCATTGTTCTTACCTGTGAGAAAAGCATAAGCATCTATTGTGGCAAAAGACAAGACAAAAGAATGTTAAGCGTGCAATGAAATTAACAAATCCATACCTATCTCCCAGTTTCTTTATCATATTGTAGTTTCTTAACCATGCAAAGATAACTTTGGACTGTGCAAACTTACAAACAAGTACAGTGTACTAGTATCTAGAAATTAATTCTTTTGGTATCTTCCACGGTTAAAAACAGCTGAAAATGATCTAATGTAAGTTGCTAGTAGAGCAGATGTTCCAAACTTGTCAAGACTCTTCACCTTCTTGCTGCAATTACTTGTGTCTGAAAAAATCTTTTTTTGTTATAATCTTTTCACTTTTGCTTCAAATAATAATCTTGTACTTACATTGATTACAGAGTTGCCATGGTCCTTGAAAATCCTGGAAATGATTTGGAATTGGCAAACGAAAAAGTCCAGGCCCTGCAAAGTTCTTAAGTTTGGGTTGCAATCCTTGAAAATTCTGGAATGGGCAACATATTTCACCTTTTACTTCATAAAAATAATCAAAATGAGTTGTTTGTCAGGGCCAGACATACTACCTTCGATATAACAATTGTTTGAAAACAATGCTAATTCTCAATGCTGAATTGCTGTAATATACTGAAAAACAAAACTTTTTAATACAGTTCATTTTATTTGGTATAGAAGGTCCTTGACTTTGTTCGAAAAAGGTCCTGGAAAAGTCCTTGAGTTTCACATCCACTTGACAGTGGCAACCCTGCGATTTCCATGCAGTCTTACAATTAAAAATTGTATTACTTAGAATGAATTACACTGTCTCTCTCTCACTTTAGATACGCACTCGTTCACTCACTATCTATACAGGTTTGTACATTACAGTCAAACCTGATCAAGCGTTTTGCCTAAGAATCAAGACTAGGTTTTGTTGTTTAACTTATTTAATTGGAGTATCGAACAACCGTGGTCATGAGTCGACCATTGGAGAATGTCACGAAATGTTTTTGGCCATGTTTACGAACTTGGAAAGCCCCTCTCGATCTCGATACCAGTGCGAGAATAGTTATCGTCTGTATAAATGAACAACAATGTCTCATTTATCAATCTAAGCCATGGAAAAAGCAGGCTCTATATGACTCCAGGAGACAGTTGGGAGAACACACGTGAAGGTTATCGTTCAGTAATCCAAGCAAATTTAATTACTTAAATCGAAGTTTGGTTTGAGAAGTCCGCTTTTCGATTTCAGTTTTAGAAGTTCGAATAAAGAATGAATTCAAATTTTGAACAACAAAACAAAATCTTGATTCTTGGGCAAAACACTTGACCTGGTTTGACTGTAAAACGGTGCAATATATATTCAGTTGTAGAAAACCAGGAGAGCTCTATGTGTTTTATGTATTCATCTGACACTTTATCGAAGTAAACAAGGAAAGAGAGTCTCAGATTGAAGCTATAATAAAGAAAACAACTGTGACTGTTTTTTGTACTTTTACTCTGACAGCGATTTTGCTGCTGGAATTTGTAACAAGATTGCAGAGATGATTCAAGGTTAGGAATCCAAGTAATTGCTTTATCAAATACCGACAATTTGATTGGCTCTCTACTCACGGTATAAATCCTGTATGCTGCAATATGTCCAAATATGGAAACTGAAAATTTTATCACGGAAAATCTCCCCTTCAAAATGGCCGAAAACTCGACTCGTTAGAAAATAGAATTCAAGATATTTTTATACGGTGTTTGGTATTTAATAAAACAATTATTCCACTCGCACTTGTTGGATATGAGCTTATGATAGCCGACTCAGTGCTTCGCACCTCATCTGCTACCTAAAAGCTCATATCCAACGTGCGTTCATGGAATAATTGTTAAATAAATATACATGTAGACAGTAAAATGCCAGATAAAAGGTTGGTAGGGAAGTTGTTTTCTGCACGCGAGTAATTATTGTATGCATATTCCAAATACAGACAGTGACCGTAGTTCCACATTTTATTTATGCATATGAGGGCTCCCTGTTTGTATTTGTTGAAAGTTTGCTTGAAAAAACGTTTTTGATTTTTTAATGAAAATAGTATTCCTGAACATTCTTTCTAAGGTCTTACCACACCAGTTGAAATGAAGTTGAAGTTGATTCCAATTTTCAAGTACATGTTCCATGAAGTACAGCTTTCAAATAGGGTAAGTGATTGCTCTTTCTCAAGTAATTATTGCTTTGCCTGTTTGACCTTAACCTGTTTGAGTATATCATACATGTGGAGGTTGAAAGTAGACCGAAACATTTGCATGATGGCACCAATACTGCAACAACTGGATAGTGCCAAGTTTTCTGCTAACTTCATGAAGGAGTAGAAGTTACTTGAATCGGTGTATGCAAGAAAAGTTGTAAAGCAATCTGGTAGTTTTACCGAATTGACCAGAACAGGGAAATGTCCTGTATTATTAATAATACCATATGATTTTTGAGAGAAGGGGAGCCTTATCTACGTGTAGTTCTATTCCGTATCAGATGAGTATAACGTTTAAGTTCTGACAACCCCACCCTTAATACATTTTTGAATATTTGTTACTTCACAGAGAGAGCTGAGTTTAAGTGAAGTAAATGGAAACATAGATACACGTGTAACAGCAATATGATTTGCACAGTTACAAAACCAGCTCTTGGGTTTATTTATAACAAACCCTGTTAGCTTCATGACTTTGGGTCTGGGGACTGGATCGGGATTTGTGATAACACCTAAAGGACGATCCTAGGGTTTTCCTACATGTAGGTATCGCACTGTACTCATAACTTGTTCTGTCAATAAAACTTGTTATATGATTTGGTCTCCGCAGGTTCGTGAATTGTGCTCCAGTTTACTGAAGTCTTACACTGCATGTCGATTTGTTCTCGTTACACTACACACTCTTTCATGTTTGTCATCGTCATCAGTGGTTGACATATCAGACCAGGTAAGTTAATAACCCTTTCATCGCTATGTTGCCCAAGGGATTGGAAACATTTTTCTGCAGTTTGAACGCAGTACCTCAAATATTCAGCGTCTCATTAACCTAGGAAGTGAACAGTTCAGGGTTGCCACGGTCCTTGAAAATCCTGGAAAGTCCTGGAATTGGTAAAAGAAAATTCCAGGCCCTGGAAAGTC
>JAOBRG010372236.1:0-26279 GCA_027574985.1 Umimayanthus nakama
CCCCCCCTCCCTGACTATGAAAACCTTTTATGAAACAGCTTCATATTTACTGGTCGATTCGGTTTGCCATTCGATTATGTCAGCGATTCGTATTTTATGTACAGGACTTACCGAAGTGTTGTTCACACCAAGAGCTTATTATAAAGACCGTAGTTGAGCGAGACGAATTAAAAAACACAAAAGATTAGACATAAAGTTCCTGTCACGCCAATTTGTCACGGAACGTTAAATTATAAACTATCGTATATCGCATCTGACCTTTAAATGCTAGTGTCAAAGTATAATCTTAAAACCAGTCACGTCTTGTCAAACACGGGACCCGGGACGTGCTTTCCACCAGTCTAATTCGGTAACTGTATTGTATCACATACTACATGTACTCGCAGTGACGTAATTTTCAATGCTATTTTTGGCCCTGATATTGGTATGCGTGTGAAGTGCGCCTTGTATGGTGGCATGACTGTTGGAGAACACTTTCTCTACTGATTTTTATAAACTAGATTAATTTTCTTACGTTTTCAATGCTTGTGTTTAATAAGTTTAGTTTTTTCAGCAAAATGACACTTCTTGGCTTCAAGAACAGCAGTATTTTGAAACTGTTTCACCTTGTCGGGTGTTTTGGGAGCACTAAAGAAATAAACCGAAGTAAGCTCTACAGCTGTTGTCTACTAGTACCAGTCAAAGCAAAAACAGCTTTTTGCAGCATTATCACACTTAGGTTAGAACCATACAATTTCCATGACCATGGCCATGAACAAAAGTATATTGACCGATAATGCCCTCCTTCATTCCTCAAAATGTTAAAGAACTATAGAACTGATGAATCCTTCATCCACTGGTTATTACTACCAAAGTGCTACCCATAGTTACTAACTATGTACTATCTGGTTCATCAGAAAGTAGAGCAGCAACAATATATTCGTCTGCCAACCGACCGTTGTGAATACTCCTTCTGCCGGATATGAATGTAATATCCATCCTAAACTGAAGCTTGTTTCTCATTTTTCTCATGCTTTCGCGGTATAAACATATGCTTAAACCTGTTGCATGGAAAACCGTAAAAGTAAGCACATGTTGTTTTTGTTTTCAAAATCATTCTTGCCGCTCAGCCATTGTATATATCACGAACGAAAGCAAAAGGAAAGAAAATAACACCAATGTTTTTAAGATAACCTTAGTTTAGCAATAAACACATGTATAGAAATAAATAAACTTTCCCTTACTTTCAATACACGATTATCTTTATATAGAACCGAATTTGTTTTGCAATAATACCGTGAGTCAATTAATAGAATGCTGGTTTAGTAACCGTAGAGGCATCAGAAAGTCCATTGACGTCAAACACCCCAGTTTATCAGTCTCACATGACTGCGGGCATACATGAATAATGAGGTTGCGATTGTTTTCGTTGATAGACGCTTTGAACCGCTGTCAGTCTTGCATTGATTACGTTTTGACACGTTACCATGCGGATCAGGAAATTATCGAACTTGAGGACCGTTTATGCACAAACACGTTCTGTACCACGAGTCATTCAAAGCCGCACTCGGCCGCGTTCGCAGCTCAGTCGCAAAACCCGCCAGTCCTTAACCTGCAACTGCAAAGGTTGAGTGTAAATCTAAGAGGGCGAACACCATTCAGAAACGCACCATATTGGAATATACGACCTTTGAAATCATCTAAAATCAAATAAGAGTTTTTATCGCAAACCTACAGCTTCACGCTTCAGTGACCACGATCAACTTCCGCTCAACCGGTATGTATATATGTAGAACTAAACCAGTTAGTTTTTAATACCGCTACGAGTTTTCTGATCAGTAGACGGGCCTTAATATTTTTATCAAGAAATTAATTGAGATTTTAAAATTTATACAAAAAATCCCACGGTTCTTTGAAGTAAAGACCGTTTTACTCTAATAGGAAACGTGGGATGGTCTGAACATTGTATACCTTGAGCGACTGTCCCATAAAACATATAGCTTGAGTCAAATTTATGAACTGGGCATCCGCAGTTAAAGAAACATAAGTCAATTTTAAAATTATGAACAGACGCGCCCCTTTCTAAGAAATTGCAAACTAGACAAACGGTACAATTTGCAGTAGAGCGGACGTGCGCAGTGAAAGATGCGCAGAAGGCAATCTCGCTCCCGTCCGCAGCAGTAACTTATTTCAGTCATATTTTTCAACAGTTTCGGTTCCAGTTAGAAAGATAGATATACATTTTATAACACATATTACACAGCACACTTGCTTTCCATTTGACAAAATATTTATATAGAACATGTAGAACAAGGTGGTGGATCCTGCGTTAAGGTTCATAACGTACTTTAATGGGTATATATTAACAAAGAGCAGAGTCGATAAAAGATAAGATAATAATACTCCGAAGGTACGGAATAATACTGAAAGTTTCTCAGATTTTAAAAATCCAAGAACTGATAAGACGTTTAGAATTGCGATACTGTAAAAGCTAACCTAAAACTCAAATCAAGTTTTGATGTTCCTGTACTCATTCTATCAACATTACCCGAGCTTCGTTTAGTTTACAAGGTGTGCAGAAAGAGAGGGTCTGGGCCCTAGCTGAAACACCGGAAGTCTTAAAGCTTGGATCGCCTCCGTCCAACACGTGAAAGATATTGCTCTTCTGTCTTTATTCTCACAATTCTTAGAACTACTGAAGTGTTTTCGTCCTTCCTTAAATTTGGCATTTTAAACTTCGATCATGAGTCACAAAACGTCAGGAAATGGGATCGGCCCAATGTTTTATTCTTTAAAAAGTACGTTTTCTTTTTCAAGGATGTCAAGTTTCACTTTTGGTTCGATATATATAAAAAATAATTCAGCTTACATGATCATTATACTTAATGTTGAAATAAGAGACAACAATAATGTGACTACATTTACATTTGCCCTGTTTAAGTTTTGTGCAAGTGAAAGAGCGTTAATCTTTCTAAAATATCGAAAATACAAGACTAGTTTGTGTCATTGGTATGAGTATATAGTATTTTATTAGCACTCACTTGATCAACATTTATTTTAAACAGTATGAAGTATTTTAAGCAGCAATTTAAAAAAATTCCTACTTCATGTATAAAGAAATAAGATCTATCAGTTATGAACAGACAAGAGTCAATTATGCTTAGTTAAGGCCAGTACTTTGAATTCCAGGAACACACGGATGAATTATGTTGCTATATAAACAGTGAATCTACTTCTCAGAATGCTTACTAATTAAGGAATGTGAAAGTTTACACTTTGGGCTTGGCACTCATCAATCCGCTCAGTTGTAAATTAGAAACATTTAAACAAAAGATATATATTAACCAAAAAATTAAAGAGGACTCGCAGAGCGAATAGTTTATTGTTTTGAAACTTGAGAATAAGCTATTTACCAAACTTTACCGCTATTCAAAAGTTGTGATCATTTGTATTCCAAAACTGAACGGTTTCGAAATGGGATATTACTCTCTCTTTTTTTATAAGAACGTCGAATTTTTCGACTGAGGCTAAACGTTTTAAATATTTTTGGGATATCAACCACAAATACTCTTAAACATGTTCTTAAAATACCTTAACTGATTTTAGACAATATAAATAAAACATGTACCGTATGTGGTACATTTGTGTATACATTGATTTGTACACGTACTTTAAGATATACCTGTAGGAACTGCGATTTGGTAAAAAAAAAGCATGTGATGTAAAACTGTAATCTGCGAACTTTAGTCCAGAGGCCCAACGAAAAGCAACTTTTTAACAACAACAACGTTTATTAAGTATCACCTTAAGTATACATGGAATACATGTCTAAAACTGAAGAAAGAAAGAAGGGTATATGATTAACTAAATTGCTCTAAAATAGTACTGATACTCAACACAACACTGTACGAATTACCTACAATAGGTTATCATCGTGTTCTTAAAGTTTTGGCGATTTTTTAACCTCGTGTTTTTATTAAAAAAGAGGTTCCTATAGAAAAAAAGGGTGTAGGGTAGTCTCGAAAAAATATTTAAGCTGACAAAAAAGGGGGAAAAAGAAAAATTTTGAAATGCTTTTTTATTGGACATACGCCCTGTGTCACACATGTCGGTTATCAGACTGGAATACTGAAAACCGTTCAGTGTTCAGAATTTGTTTACTACTGGTTATTATTATGTTGATCTAAACAGCATGCTCATAAAAACTGAAAAATAACTAGCACATCCAGTGCAATATTCAATTCGCATTTTACTGAGTTATAAGTAATACAGCAGTTCATGCACCAAAAACAAACTTTCACTACGCTTCTAGACAAAAAGAACAAATAAAGATTCTTCTAAAACCAAAAGGCATACAGCTCTTGGTTGCCTATCTCAACACAGCGTTAAGGATAACTGAACTTTCTTCTTCTGAACGAAAATGAATGGCTCGTTGAGTTATTAGTAGATATCAATTTTTTTTAAAAAAAATAACAACGCCTTTATGGCTTCACATGTTTCTCAGAGTTATTGAAACTCTATTTTGACTTGTTAGCTTCCATAGTCTCAACAATTACTGTCCAATGCGATTATATGTTCATATTTAATATATTTGACGGGGTGCCTTTAACTTTTTGCTGTGAGGAATGCCTGTTCAAGAGAAATCACCAGACAGCCCTGTGGACGCTGCTTTCGAAGACTTGTACGAAGGTAGGATACCACCTTAACAAGTGGAATTGTGGTGTATTTACCTGTTCATTACCTGATATAAAAAAGTGTATGGATAAAACATTTGTTTCCAGCTGATCGCGTGAGCCTGGGTTATTTTTTCAGACAAATATCGGGCGTGAATAGCTAATCTCGCATGAATTTTAATGACACATAATTGTTCAAATTTGAGGAAGCGTTGTTGATGTTCAACCACTGGCGTCTTCGATTGCATAAAGCTCTTAGGGTTTCTATTGTATTGTAGTAACCGAGACCAATATTCCTTTATAACATGGGGCTGCCTTCCTGCCCTAAATATGGTTGTTGAATAATCTTGTTCACTATTCAAAGCTGAAGTTGGGTTAGCTGCACACACAATAAAATCTAAAATTATAATAATGGAAAATAGTTTTAGGTTATTTCTACTGTTGTGCTATTTAATGTGCCGTGAAACTTTGCGTGGCAGCATGCCCGAGCACTTGGGCAGGCCGAATTTGTAACTATTACCTCAGCTTGGAAAATTACAGCTTGTCAACAATCCATTGTTGTGGTAATTTATTTTCGTTTCCATTTACGTCAGAAGAATGACTCAGAAACTCATATCACTCTCTGGTCACTAGCTCTCGAGGGTCATTTTAGGCAGCCGCTCTACAACTACGTTTGTTGAAATCTCACACGTTTACGTATGTCTATTTTCTTTCCTCCAGTGATTCCTGAGTTGAAGATGCTCCAAACTGCTCAAATTGTCCCAGGTAGGACTCAACTGTCAATTTTCTTACGTATTCCCGTAGTTTTCATTCATTGCCGGAAGCTAAAGAGCTAAGAGTGGCGAACTGACTCGCGTCGTGCCCGTGGTGACAATGATGAGTGTTTTGGCTTCCTCAAACCTCACGACTCGGGTGAACAATAACATACTGCTTATACGTATGTTTTCTTTTTTGCGTATTCATAAAGGGTTTAACATTTTCCGTTCCTTCCAAGTTTCTCCTACTCATTACTGATGCGTTTTATATTTTTTTTTAAACAACTGTCACTTAATTAGATGCAAAAAGGTAAACGTGATAGCCGAACAGATAGAGTTTGCCAAATGGAAACAACACGAAATCGTCAAAGTCTTCCAGAAACAGCGGGGACTCTAAAATTAATTCTAAGCCTTTCTTTTAATGAACTTTAATGGCAATGAATATTTTTTGAATGACAACTTTTATGAGTAGTTGTTTTTGGCCGAAGTTCTGAAACGATAGCAGTGACGTAATGCAGTGTACTGGTCGTTCTGTTTTGTTGTAGATTACGCACCACTGAGCCGGTTCAACCGGCCTCCAGAAATCTTATATTGTGATCACATCTCGACCGAGCGCATTTAAGCGTTTTCTATCGTTTTGGCGTCAACCAAGCGCTTCACACGCACAGCATTAGCCACGTATTTCTGACAAATGTACTTACTTGTTGTATGTGTTGGCGATTCAACACACTCACGTTTCACGTGGGATGTGTTCATTTAACAGGTGCAAATCGCGTTCCCTCACCGGACGCCGTTAAGTCGAGATCAACAGGACTTAGAGACAGTAAGTTTTATTTTTAATGTTTTGTCTTTAAATATGAGCAATGGCCGGTTGAACAAATAGAAACAATCGATTCAAAGACAAAATGTTCTGGAATCGATTGGGAACTGGCGCTTTAAGATCTTGAGCAGTTTAATGTAGAACATTTCCTTATGTCATTTTTTCAATTTGAAACTTCGTATAAATTAACTCAAAAATAATTAATTTAAGATTTAAGATAACTAAGGCTACTAAGCAAAAAATAAGAATGTTTTTAGTAGTAAGAAAGCTGATGCGAAGTAAATTTTAAGATTAGAAGAGCTTCTCATTAGTCATTTGACAGTTGAGAGGCTTTTTACATCAAATTTCAGTCGGAAAAGGATTTGCAGTTTATGTGCTACTATAAGCAGAGAATTACCTCGCGGTCTTGACCCTTTGGTTTAGTATTAGGACATCTGACTGACAAAACGTTTTTGATACTCAAACATTTAATAGGGTGTTATTTTAAACCGATGTGCACTTGAAAATACATTGCATTAAACACCAGTGCCAAAAAGAGTAGACAATATCACAGTGACACTTACTGGCAGTTGGTTATAAAACTGAATGTGTTCACGAGGCAGTGACAGTTAAATAGCCTAAAGTGCAGTGTGCCAAACAAGCTTAGCACTTCTTAGGAGTGCAACATAGTCAATAACGGCTGAATGACTTCACGATAAACGTTCCTGCAACGGCAGCTCTCCATCCGTATACTTATGAATACCGCGTATTATGTTGAATTTGTACCAGTTAAACATATGTTTATAGCTTACACTACTTGCATCTAGAGGTTGCTTCAGAATAACGGTAAACTGAAGGCCGCAATATAACTACCGCGCTGGGTGAGAACGTCATTAAGTACGTCCAATTTTTTATGAGAAAAACAGCTTAAACTTTTTAATCGACTGCTTTCCATTCTGCCTGAAGGACAGCATTGTGAACATAAAAAAACAAAGTACTGACTCATTATAGCGCTATATTAATTACTATCTCTGGAATTTTATAGGGATTATTTTTGTTGCAATTATAAGTGATGCAGATTCTTGCAGAACAAACGTGGGTTATATGCCTGGCCCACCCAGTACAATAGATAATTGGCGCAGCGGTATTTGAGAAAAAACCTTTCTAATATTAACTATTCTCTTCTTAATGAGTGTATTGAAGTCTTTGTTTATCAAACTTTGCAAACATGAAACGAGTCAAAGTCGAGTTTAGAATTAAGAACTGAGTCCTGCGACCTATCGAGACTATCAAGGCGATTGGCCTACAAATATTTTCCCGATATGTAGAATAAAGTGCTTGTACTGATAACACGGTAAACTTTTGGACTCCAGATGGCATGCCACATTTACTCTCTGTTCGCCGTCTGTTTGATCCAAATGACTTCGTAGGTTAGGGTTGGGGTTCATGTCTTTCATTTGTTTCAATGTTTCTTATTCCCCCGTCCTCACCGATACAGCGAAATTCCTTCTGCCTAGTGTCACTGCCCTTGTAGCGTTAGTTTTTATACCAGTAATTGTACCTGATCATGTCTGAAACGACTACGTTTGTATTGTGTTTCCTGACAGTCTAAGTATTTTATTGTTTCTACTGTGAGTTACGTTTGACTTTAACTTCATTGATCAAAAACAGTCCAATATCCCAGATTCGCAAAACGAAAAGGCTGAACAACATTTATCAATTTTTATGCTTGTACTGCCAAAGTTGGGTTCTATAAGAACCACTCAGTTGTCGCCTTACCTTTGACCCAGTTGTCAAAAAAAACAGTACAGTTATTTGTTTTGCTTGTCTTGAAGATTAGAAGGAGCTTTTGGATTTAATTGAAGGAGTCAGAATTAATAATATATTTGTAAAACTTCACGTTTTTGTTTCTTGAAAATAAAGCGGGAAGGAATGACACCCTGACACTTTGTTTTCTCCTTTTCTCGAACAGTGAGAACATGTGTGAGCGAACCAAATTTGCGACTCAAGATGAAACAACCAGACTCAGCAACGTTGTACGACAACATGCAAGGCCCATTTGTGCCTGGTAGCGCCGTCCAAATCAGCCCCGACGTCTCTGAATGGCTTCGTTACAGCATGCAGCTGGCTGACCAGAGCATGTCACGTGATCCCTTTGTCGCACGTGAGACCTATCGTGAACAAATGAAGCAAGAACTGGAGTACCTAGAAAGCCTGAAGTGGTATACCGCCATGGCAAACATTAAGTCGGAACAAGATGCGGACGAGTTGCTCATTCAGCGAACTCAGAACGCTTGTGCACAGGTGAAGACCGAGAACCCTGATTTCCGAGCCCAACACGATTGTCAGTACCGAGCCACGCCTCCCCCACAGCCAATAAACCAAGGATTCAACGACACGCACGTTGTTCCCGAGCCAGAGTCATTCGAAAGCATCTTTGATCTGGAAAGAGGACAATACAGCAGCACTCCGCCCGCTCTGATACGGAGCAGTGGCTTCCCCGATCAACTTTACGTCGATCCTTTCCTCGGGGACTGCGAGGTCGACAAGAAAAGTGCGGACAGCGAGAAGGAAAACTATAGCGAGCCCGACGAGCTGTTGACAGACTTTGACGGTTACCCTTGTGCTCCCAAGGAGGACTTCACTTGGACAAGTAGTCTTGAGCGATGCCACACCACCCCTGAGGACTTCAAAGCGCTGAAACAAAGAGCAGAAGTTGTCAAAGAGTCTCGAAAAAGTGGAAAGACTACCTTCAAGTCCGGTCGCCCGCGACTATGCCAGTTCTTAGTAGAACTGTTGAACAACCCCGACAAGTACAACTATATGATTGAGTGGCTGGATAAAGAGAAAGGAGTTTTTAAGTTCCTGAACTCAGGCGAGGTTGCCAGAATGTGGGGCACTCGACGGAATAAACCTCACATGAAGTACGAGAACTTTGCTCGTTCGCTGCGAACCTACATTGCGAAAGGTATCCTTACGAAGCCGAGGAGCAAACTAGTCTACAGGTTCGCAAACAGCAAGAAGCACTGAGTTGCAACATGAGTGAAGAGCACCTGGTGCCCAGCTGACACCACAACTACATCAGTGCGGCCGGTTCAACCTACTTGAAAATCGTGACATTTAACTGGTTCAAAAATCGACGGAGCAGTTAGGCAACAGGACAAGCTATCGAGCACTTGACTTCCTCTACCTACAAAGAAACGTTCCAATTAGAACACGCAAAAATTCTGCCACTATCCATTTGGAAAAAACGCAGCTCCGCCCGCAAGGTGTGAAAACATAGAGAATATATTCAAGACTTCAAAGATACAAACAATTTAATTGTTCAATCTCAAACGATAATCTCATCAGATTAGAGTGATATGAAAATAAGACAAGGATTATTAATATTAAAATAGACGGTTGTAAAGTGAAGGCACTACAGCATTAACAGTATCAGAAAGAGTATAGTTTATTCTGATCCAGCGAGAATGGTTCCATAGTAATATTTCTAAACAATAGCTTGGGTAAGATAAACTGAAAGCGATATTTAATACTAAGTGAAAAAAGTGAAGTTAAAAAGAAACCTTTCGTGTTTTAAACGATCCATTCTAGGGTCTTACAAGCGAACAAAACTTGAACCACAAGTTTGTGTTGGTTCATGTTGGTAGAATTTTCTTTTCGTTGTGTTGTTTTGCATGCAAGATATTTCTGTAGTTAGAGATGCTTAAGATTGCGTGCTACAGTTTGGATATTAACGCAATTAGAAAATTATTCGATGTATTTTTTTTTATGTTTGCCCTCAACTTACTTGCTTTGTAGCGACACGATTGATTAACCACGTTGTGTAATTCAGTTCTAACGTGTGATATTTTTTTATAGTTTTTGAGTTCTGAAGCCAAAATGTCTAGCAATATTACACATGATTTTGGTTCAACCAGCCAACTACGTCTTTTATAAAATGTGTCTACGGATCATTAATGAAACTGCAAC
This sequence comes from Umimayanthus nakama, assembly GCA_027574985.1. Classification (NCBI taxonomy): domain Eukaryota; kingdom Metazoa; phylum Cnidaria; class Anthozoa; order Zoantharia; family Parazoanthidae; genus Umimayanthus; species Umimayanthus nakama. The sequence continues at coordinate 10,179 of JAOBRG010372236.1, forward strand.
AATTTGCAAGTTGAATGTCCACGATGGGCACTCAATCTTCGCAACAACACACAAGTATTAAACAGTGTAAATATTTCCTTCATTAGAAGCCCTTAAGGCGTAGGGATTGTAAGCGATAAGCGCAGCTAATATGCCGATTTTAGAATTAATCTCTTCTTTTTAGCTTGACTAGAATATAGAACAGGACGTTAAGGCAAAAGCTATCCATTGATAAGCCGTCTATTGTATTTTCGTTATAGCTTTTAGTATTAGGATTTGAAGAGCTAATCAGCACGTATAACATGTTACAAACGTTGGTGCTTGATTTGTTGACCAAGTCGAGCTGAAGTATTTACAATGTAAAGTTTACAACAATTCTAGCCGTGCTAGAGAACAAGGACAGGAATAAATTCGATCTGATCGATGATCTTTGTTACGGGACAGAAACACACCTAGCATCTTTAGACACTCAATAAAAGCGAACTAGAAAAAAAAAATTCTCGCTGGAGTCAGTTATACGTACGGTGTACATAGTCTATACTGATATGTAAACTTACAAGTAGTTGACATATATGTATTTATAAGTAACTTTTTACAAAAAATCAGGTCAAATAGATCGCTTTGCCTAGAGCCACTACTATGGCATAGAGCTCTTTAGTGCGCAAAACTCAGGAAAACCATCCATTTGCTTATATATGTATGTGTGTATGTATATGTATGTAAACAACTTTAAGACACTTAAATGCTTATTTTATAAGAACAAACTTTATAAGAACACTGAAGCTGAGATTTGCCCAAAAACTGAAGAACAAGCTAAGAGCAATCACCAGGCTTAATTTTCGATCAGAAAATTATAATTTTATTTAATCCTTGTACACAGACTGAGATTTACATTTGTACAAAGACTTGTTAGAATTAGCTGAGTCATCGGGCGCTGGAAGAGTGAAAAGCAAGGGATGCTGAGTGTATTGACCGTTTCGCACACCGCTGGCTGAAAAAACAGCAGGCACTTATTCCTTAGAGCTGTTTTAGTGTTCAGTCGGAGAAACTAATACACTCGGTTTGAAATTATCAGGAAATAAGAACAATTTAAGAACAACTCGAGGCTGAAATCGCCAAAAAAAGAACAGCCGAGCCTGAGCCGAGAGTTACTGGCGTGTGTGTGAGAGCAAATTGGGGAGCAGTTGGCTGAGGTTTTGTAACAGCGAAGTTTAAGTAGACAGAGTTTCGTAATCGTCGCAATTGAAAGTTTGTGATTCGTGCGAACTGTTAAATGCAATCGATGATCAAATATATTTTTCTAGAAAAGATGTTAATGTTCTTTGAGTATCTGATTTCGTAAGAATACCGTGGTATGTTTAATAGGATAACGAGTTTACAAACTGGAATAAAACTTAAAAGATCAATAAATGCATTCGAATTGTATCGAGTCAGCGAATTTTCTTGAACTAATGACTATAAGGTGGGCTGAGGACTGAATGCGCATGATTTTGAAAAACATCTTCAAAAAAAACGGATGGCTGCTCAAAATTGCTAAATTTCATTGATGACGTCTTTAGCGCAATATTGACTAACTGGCTTTAATCCGTGGGTTGGACAAACCCCACTCGTTATCCTTTATAAATTACAAAGTTGTTAGCTCGAAAAAACAGCTTTGAAGTTTATTTTTGGTTTAAAGAGAAACAATCATCTTTTACTTCCTGCATCTAGAATTTGTTTACGCCTAAGTACCGGCATGCACGGTATAGATGAGTTTCAAACACTTGTCACTAATCGTGATCACATGCTCAAAGAAACTAGTGTTTGACGCACTGGTAAAAATAAAGTAACAAGGAAATTCCCCAAAGCCAGGAGTTTGTCTTGATACCGATTCGACTTAAGTTAAAAAAGGACTTCGGCCCAGAAATGAGCACTAAAATTATTTTGTTTATGGATCAAGACCTAGACAATTTTTAGTCAAAGCGTACTGATCAAAAAGATTAATTGAACATACAAAGACATCAAAGAGGGCTACCATACAAGTTTCTCTTAGTGGTTTGTATTGAGCTTAATTTGAGCCCGATCCACGCAAGCACCTATCTCAAATATGCCTTACACTGTGTTTCACTTTCTCACCCATTAATGTCTTTTTAAGCCAATTTACGACAATGATTGTAATAATTAAAATGAAGAAAAAACCCAAACCACTTAGAAGTTAGTTTACCACGTCACTAATGGAGTTGGTCGGAACCACTCTAGTACACGCTTTTTGTATAAGAACAACGAGGCTCAACTTTGGCCAAAAGTTAAGAACAACGTAAGAACAACCCAGGCTGGGATACCGAACAGTAAATGCAAAGTTTACTTTTCTTAACAAAATTCTATTATTTTTCTCATAATTGACTGTATCGAGCGTTGAAATTCTCCGAATGTTGATCGAATTTCCATTTAATGCCAAGTTATGTATATTTGGAATATTTAAGGAGTTATTTTTCACTGTTTTTGTTCTTATGAGTACTTTTAAAAATAAAAACAGATTAAGAACAATTGAGGCTGAAGTTTCCTAAAAAGCTAAGAACAATGAGGCTCGGCAAAATTTACTAGTTCTTATAGAAAAATCGTGTACTGAGATGATCTAGGATAGGGGATAGGAAGAACTTACTTATGCACATACTAAAGTATCTTTGGCTATACTTTAATTTAATTTGTGGGAAACATGTATCCTAATGTTCTTGCTTAATCTTTTTATAAACAGATATTTTGCTTTGCAGAAATCGTTCATTCTACAACATTTTCTTTTGAAATAAAAACTAAACCCAATTAATTAAAACCTTGATAGTTTTTGTACATGTACACACCACAACGTCTATATACTTATAGGTAGTCTTTGTCATTTAGTTTAAAAAAAACAGATTATCAGATTATTGTAAGTTCTGAGTTCATGTATTACAGAACCAAATTTGACAGTGTACGATCTTTGTCACGATAGAAATTGTGTCAGATTTTCTTTTAATTGACATAAAAGGAATATCTCACATGTCTAAGATAAATATAGTGAATAGGTGATGAAACTCGGCCAGTTTCTTTGTAATACGATTTTGTTTTCTTAATTATCTTTTTGTTAAGCCTTTGCCTGCAAAAACACGAAGGACTGAGTTAAACATAAAATAAAGTAACCTTTTGAAGCATTGCTGAGCTTCACAACCAAAATAGTCCTATCATGCAAATAATATTTATGATTTGTTGGAGCAAGTTGCATGGATTTCGGCTATTTCATCGTGTTCTTCTTCTCGATAAAGAGACCCAATTGGATCAGCCTTTCAAGATACATCGGTTTGATCTGATTTTCTGGTAGCGCGTCGGCTAACTGCATCCTCTCCGAGTACCAAGGAAAACCCTCCTCATATTAATATAATGATTGCATTCTATTGCTTTGTCTGAGATGAAGCACGGCTCAGCTACCTAACACATCCTACGGAGTTTGTTAAGTAAGTTTTAACGAGCATATATAAAAGTTCTTGCCGTTTTCCAATATTGGCCGTTTTCTTAGCTCAGTGAGGCTTACTAATGTATATAAAAAAATCTAGAGACTATTGTTGGCTATTGTTATTATCAATTGATAGCATCTTGTTTTATTGATCATTCACTTGCAAATTGCAATATTGTGTGCTGCATTCATCAAGTCATTCAACGGCAGCCCTATATCAAGCTGAACCACAGTCATTCTAAGCTCAACAGTCGATTTGAAATTCTAACCTTCTCCATTCATTTTTGAGCATGTGTGAAAACCTTCGCACTTACAGAGTCATGCAGAACATTTGAACCGAAAGGCAAAACTTCCGCTGCGAGTTTTAATCAAAAATGCATTTAAACAAACGGTTCGGATGGTTGAACAACGTACAACAAACACGAACGGAATAAACACCGGAAGGAAGTTAAAACTCTGATGCGTGACTTCAAAAGCAAGCGTCCTCTCCATTGTTCTGTGTTTCCATGCACTTGATCTTGACCAAAAGAAAATTAAATATTGTTTTGTCAAGTACTGAAGACAAAGCTACAAGGGAAAAAACAAATTACTTATGGTGCTGACGTAGAGGTAAGATGCCGTATCTCCTAAATGAACGGAGCGAGGGACACTTCCTGCAAGTTGTACCAAGCAAGAAAGTGGACCAGGAACTAGATGGCTCATGCTACATGCCCAGGTTTTAGAATGATGTAAGTTTTTCTCTGAGTCGACGAAATTTGGTTTTTACTTGAAGCAGCATTACAGAATCATTCTGGAATGTGTTGCCCAACGCGGAACACGCTTGATGGCCACTCCTTTTGCAACTGGCCCTTTGTCCTGCACGCGTGCTATCTAAAAAAAACGTATTTAAAAGAGAAAAGTTGTCTTATTTAAATATTTCAAAGAATTGATCGAATGATAGCTCCAATATGCATTTCAGCTGTTAGAGCTAACATTAACAACTTCTAGACCAGCACTTTAGACGGAGACTAAGACATAGATTTTTCAACAACTCAGTATGTAATACATAATTTTACCTGCTATTAAAACAAGAAAAGACGTTTTAGTACTGCAGTCAATCTGGATGTAAGTTAAACATATGTGAAGTTGAAAGTTTAGTCTAGAAATATGCGTGTATTCTGTTTCAGAATATGTGTTTTCATTGGAGTGCACTCGTATTGAAGAAGGGTCAGTGATTTTACTGCTTGTGAAATGGCTTCCCGGTCCTGCTTGCTGACATTCACAACCCAACTACTTACAAACACTTGTATGTATAGGAAAGCCGTCTTGACAATGCCCGCCGGTTAAGTTGTGCTTTTTTGAATGGAAAATAACCACGACAAATCTTTGACACAGGAAACTGTTGGGTCGGAGGTAGGCCTCTTCTATAAGCACTCTTGTGATTGGTTTAGGGAAAAATCCTGCGACAAATCGCAGAATTTGCACCCAGGATCATTGCATTCAGTACGTAACAAATGTTCATAAGACCAGGATAAAACAGAACTGTCGTGTTTGATTTTAATTTGTTTCTTTTTTTATTTGGTCTTCGCCTCACTCACGACTTGTGTTCTTGTCAGTCTTCATGGTCGGTTTGTATACTCTTCTGGCAATTGATCGAGGTGTGCCGCAATTATCTTTCTAGAGAAAACGTCAGTGTATGTTTCACTGTATTCTCTCAGTTCTACTTGTTTATATCCCCTGTATCAATTGTTGCAGCAACAGTGGCTCATGCTTCATACCTGTGCCTTTCAATTAGAAAAAATTTGTAATAAGCAACTTTAAATGACATCACGGATCGCATGCTTTTGTTCAGATATTTTGATGGAACGTTCCTTCTTCATAACATTTCTGGACATTTAACTTTAACTTTTTTCTGAAACTGTTATTAATTCTACTTCTAAATATTCAAATGAGATTGTTATAGTTCGAACTAAAACGATTAATCCCTGAAAAATAAATGTTGCGAAAAACCAACTATTACGCTTCGGTGTTTGGTTACTGACTCGACGGATTAAATAACGAATTTCAGTGTTTCATCGTCTCAGACTTCCCAGAAACACTAACAACCAGTATGGCTCCGAGTCTTATTATGGCTCCGAGTATTCTATCATAGTCTCTATGTAACATGACGGATACCAAGAGCAGTATGCTGATTTTGTAAAAACAGGTTGGCATTTTATATACAAAACTGCGTGGTGTTACTGTTATTGTTAGTGAAATAAATAAACGTAACACGATTTTTTAACACCGTGCAAGTACTGATCATATTTCATAATAGCAATGAACTTTTATCACGTCTTAAGAGAATTGTCATTTTGTTCGTATAATTGTGATTTACAAAACAACAATGCGTTCCCCGGTTCATTTTCATTCAAGGCTGTACATTGGCAATTCATTAGTAGCTTTGAAAATACAATACAAGACAATATTAATACTTTACAATACTTTATTTAATGTGGATACACATGCCTAGCTATAGAAGCTTCCTTTCAGATGTTCTACCAAAAGTAAACAGATTAAAAAGCTACAATGGATAGTTACAACTTATCAAGACACGATAAAAATCTAAAAGTCTAAAAACCTATCTTAAGAAACTCTATTTATATACAATAAAATGTTCTAAAGATTTAAATAGAAGTATACGGTTTCGTTGGTGTTGTGACACCAAATAACTAAAAACTGACCTAATGACACGTGTACAAAGGCAGAAAAAGACTCAGACTCGAACAGTCTATGTTTGTCCAAATGACGATGATCAAATACTGATATAAGTTTTACTAGGTATAGAGGATTCAACTTGTTCTTGAAGCATCGGTGCATGCTCTGCAGCTCTGAACATATTAAGTATGGAAGAGTGACATAGCTGTGACATAATATGCTTTTATGTTTGTCAAACAGTAGGGGAATTATCACTAGATAATAGAGTAGATACATGTACTTGTAAGTATAGTTCTTTCAACTGGTAAGGCTGGAATGAGCTTTCGGTCACTTAAGACTCATAACTGTTGAGTCAGTAAGAGACATTAAAAAAGGCCCGAGAAGCTCGTTTCAAAGAATCGGGTTTTGTCATGCGATTTGTCTTATATTCCGAACTAATAAACTGCCTTTTAAAACGACCATAAATGTGTAGGCGTAACTAACTGAAGGAAAGGGGAAAAATTCGATTAGTTTAAATTTGCTTTATAATTCGGTCCAGTTGGTTTACCTTCGTACAAAATGCGTTCTTATAAAGACTGACCAGCACGGGCAAGTAATGCAGAAACATGGCATCCATTCTGTTTAGTTTGAACTGTCCTTTTGCAGTCCGTCTGTCAGATACTGATTCTAATCTGCAATGCCTAAAAAACTTCACATGTACATCGGCAGATTGAACATGCACAGACTTTTTTCTCTACTTTTTGGTGTAGTTTTGACTTTTTCTTTAGCTGAGATACTTTTACTCTTCAAAGTGACTCAGCGAGAGCAACAGCAACCTCGTGTATGCCCATCACGGTCCAAAGCTAAGTATACTTTAGATAGTATCTTGTGTTGCAGACTGCTTAGGGTAGCAATGCCTTGCTTTTAGTGTTATAACACACGTCTTTTGAACAACTTAAGCCTTTAAGGCGATCATCAAATGGTCCTCTCACTTTCAGTGTATGTGGACTGATAACTTTTCGGACGCATTTCTTAGCATGGTCAGCTATCAGTTATCAACTACAAATCCGTTTGCTGTGATTTTCCGGCCGGACTGTGAAACGTTTTAAATCATCATCAGAAAAGTTTCAGTCATGGTTTTCTGGTAAAATATTAAAATAATCAGTATACGACAACTCTTAACGAAATTGATACCGAGAGGAGAAAATGATGCTACCAATGATGTTCATTACGGTGAACTTGTAGTCTGAGTCAAATAGTCGACTAAGAAGTCACAAGAGTTGACACCAGAAATTGTTTAGCAACAACAGTATATAAGCGCGGAGCACAACCAACTAAAAGACGAGCGCCTCTTTCATGTTACTGTTTAAGCTGTTTTTCTTAATCATTATTATTTTGTTTAATCAGTGCAACCAGTGTGTTCGAGTGGTTGGTCGACTTGCATGCGGTCAATGAGTCTAATGTAAAGCGGTTTTTAGCTTGCGCACGATAACTAGTGTATAGTGAAACTTCGAATGATGCATGGTGATAAAACGGGATGATTTCGATAACATTCCCAGTGGTGAAGTAAACGTAAGACAAAACTGAAACATGCAAACTTTTGTAAATCTGTGAACCACTTCAGTTGCCTTTTGAGCTTTATATTGTGTTAACTGACTCACTTGGTTCTACTGTACTCTGACTGACTAATTTTTAAGCCCATAAGTATGTCCGTTATCTCCTATGCTGGCACAGCTAAATAAATTATTGGAATGAAGTTGTTGACGAATACCATTAATGTATGATATACCCTAATAATGACAACTACAATCTAGTTCAAACAGCACAAACGTCTGACACGCAATCAATATTCACAAAATACAGTACATGGTGATCAATCAGTTGCAGATGTTATTCCATCCTATTTTTCAGAATATAAAACACTATCAACTGAGTGTAAGAAACAGTGACTTCATTTTACTATTTCGTCGAGAAAACCGACTCGGCTGAGTCATGTACTACTCAGTTTATAGATATAAACACACCTGAGCATTTAAAACTGCTTCAAAGTACAACCTGGTCAATCCTAAAATAGCTAGGTTACCTTGCCGTCACTGATGAGTCAGGCAGCAAGCACAGCAATATCAGCGGAGGCGCTTCAGCACTCAACAAGGAACCTACAAAAATAGTATTAACTCGGTTACTGATATAGTACCACTTCACGATAATAGTAAAATTTCAGTTAACGTAACAATATAAAAGGAGCGGAATGGTTTGACAAAAGTGGTGCTTTAAATGTCTGTGGCACTAATTACTATGGTGTGTAGAGAGCCATAGTCTGTGGTCACAGCAATCTATAATGCACATCACTCACGTGCTACACAACAAGGGAGCGGACGAAATAATTCTTCGTTCCACTCCAACACTATGTCAACGACACATTTTCTCATATCTAAAAATACACACACTGTAGTGATTGTTGGTTTAGGAAGTGTAGTGCATTGCACTTGGTTTAACATTTTTTTACGTTGGGTTTTTCTGATTCAAAGAAGTAGTTTTCATTACGAGTTGCATGCAGTGGCAAAGACAATTGTTTCGGTATAGTAAGGAGGTAACCGGATCTTAATGGTAAACGCATTCATGGTATTTACGAGAACCTTTTTAAAAGCGAATTCCTTAAAGCATATTAAATGAAAGAACGAGCACCTAGCAATTACATTTTGTACGCATTTATCTCCCTTCACGATAGAAAATGAATAATGAATAATTGAAAAAAGTTGGACATGAATGATGAATAACGGCCCAAAAATGTAAATGAATAATCCGGCACGTTCAAATTATTCCGCCTCTACGTACCCCCGACAAGTTTCTACTCTACGTCTGTGGTGAACAAGATAGCAGACATTCTTCAGACAAACAACCATTGCAGCAAGTGCACAAGATAAAAGACGTTCCCACTCAGTCAAACAACCATTGCAGAAAGTTCACAAGATAGCAGACGTTCCTCAGACAAACAACCATTGCAGCAAGTGCACAAGATTAGATAGCAGACAAACCCTTGCAGCAAGTGCACAAGGTAACAGACGTTCCCACTCAGTCAAATAACCATTGCAGAAAGTTCACAAGATAGCAGACGTTCCTCAGACAAACAGCCATTGCAGCAAATGCACAAAATAGCAGATGTTCCTACTCAGTCAAACAACCATTGCAGAAAGTTCACAAAATAGCAGACATTCCTCAGACAACCACTGCAGCAAGTGCACAAGATTAGATAGCAGACGAACCTTTGCAGCAAGTGCACAAGGTAACAGACATTCCCACTCAGTCAAATAACCATTGCAGAAAGTTCACAAGATAGCAGACGTTCCTCAGACAAACAACCATTGCAGCAAGTGCACAAGATAGCAGACGTTCCTACTCAGTCAAACAACCATTGCAGAAAGTTCACAAGATAGCGGACGTTCCTTAGACAAACAACCATTGCAGCAAATGCACAAAATAGCAGACGTTCTTCAGACAAGCAAACCTTTGTAGCAAGTGAACTAGATAACAGACATCCTTCAGACAAATAACCCTTGGAACGAATTTTAAACAAGACAACCGACGTCCATAAAACAAACAAACCGCGTCAACCCTTTTAACAAGTGAACTGGACAACAGACGTCCCCCAAACACACAAACAACCCTTGTAGCAGATCAAAAAGATAACAGACGTCACTCAAACAAACAAGCAACCCTTATAATAAGTGAACTAGTGATCAATAACAGACGGCCCCTAAACAAGCAAACAACCGTTGTAGCAAATGAACTAGGTAAAAGACGTCCCTTCGGACAAACAACTATTGTAACAATGAACAAACCGACAAACTTCCCTAAAACAAGCAAACAATCATTGTAGCAAATGAATAAGATGACAAAAGTTCCTCAGACAAAGAACCCTTATAGCAAATGAACAGAAAAACAGACGTTCCTAAAACAAACAACCCTGGTAGCAAATGAACAAACAGACGTCCCTAAAATAAACAAACAACCATTATAAAAAGACATTAGATGTCCTTAAAACAAACAAAATACCCTTGTAGTAAATGAAAAATATACAGAAGTTGCTCAGAAAACAACCCTTGTAGCAGATGAAAAAGTTAACAAACGTCCCTAAAACAAGCAACCCTTATAGCAAAAGGACTGAACAGACGTCAACCAAACAAACAACCCTTGTAACAAGTATACAAGATAATAGAGGTCCCTCAAACAACCAACCCTTAAAGTGAGCACTTCAATGACGCCCCTTAAACAAACAACCCTTGCAAACCAGATGTCGCTCAAACAGTTGAACAATAATTGTAGCTAATAAGCTAGAAATAACAGACGTCCTTAAAACAAACAAAACTGATACCGTTATTCACCAAGTGAAAAATATAACAAAGTGAGCAACTCAGTGAAAGAGGCCCCTTAAAAAAACCACCCTGATGTCGCTCTAACAATGGAACAATCCTTGTAGCTAATAAGCTACAAACAACAGACATCCTTTAAATAAATAAACAACCTTTGCAGCAAGTGACCTAGATAAGAGACCCACTCAAGTAAATATAAAGAACCCTTTTAGCTAGTCGACAAGACAACAGACGGCCCTTTCAAATAAGCACTTCTAGCAACTAAAACTAAGGGAGACTTTCTCTCAAATAACACCTCATTATCATCGGTAGCAAGTACCAGGGACCGCAGAGCAACTTTGAGATTGGAGGGTGAGGGGGCGGGCTTTAGTGACTCGATATTGGAGAGGTACAAGGCAGGTTTTCTTGATCTTACTGTTCATAGTTTTAAAAATATTGGGAGGCACGTGCACCGCCGCCCTGTGTTACTACCTTTGCAGAGACATAGTTTAAAGATCACGAACATGCAAAAAAAACAAATTACCATGTCAGCCGAAATAACATCCCAAAATTTATTTTTTTGTACTCGGAAAAAACATGCGACAAAGTGCAAATATAATCAAACTTTGAAATTTAGACGAGTCAGCAATCTAGATACCAATGAGTCAAATTTAGGGGGTTAGCTAGAGCACAAGACCGAGACATTGGGTGCATAGTATATGTATGTAAGTATACAAACTGATCATTGTAAAGCGCCTTTGAGCATGTCACATGGAAAAGACGCTATACAAATGCACCACTTTATTTTTACTTTTATATAGTAATAGCAGGTTTCTTATAAGGTTTATGAAACAAATTTCGAATGGAGAAACTTGTTTTTAAAAACACTTGCAAGTACAGACCTGTAGGCAGGATCATATACTTGAGCTCCAGTAAGGGGTTACTGATGAGTGGTTTACCATAAAAGTTAGGTATATGAAATAGAGTGCGTTTCTTAAAAAAAACACCGGTCTAAACAGTTTTACAAAACCCTGTCAGAGCTTGTTTTCAATGTTTTTGGCACTCCCAACTTTATTTCCGTCAATAAAATAATTGTCTGCGCACAAGAAGTGATACCAAACCACCCCGAAGAAAAATACCAGCCCATGGGCCTCCTGCCAAATGGTTAAAGTGAAATGTTTTCTAAATATGGAACCAGCTTATCCGAGTCCCTTGAATTAGCCAATCAGAGGGCAAGGACGTCTGCAAAACCGTATATCATGTCGTTCCAGGCGCCAACCGCAACACAATGCTCAAATAAAATCTATACATTTTGTGATTTACTCTTCAGTGTTTTAAAAGACTTAGTCTTTTTTCCAGAAGTTCCTTAAAGTTGACTACTGAGCAGGTTTAATGATATACAATTTTGCAGATGACGTCACAACGTCAGATTAGTTGAAACTATGGCACAACACAAACTTTGCACATACATCTGGCTGATTTTTTAAAGTTGCCTTCACAATATCGGCTACGTTTGCCTCGTTTTCGTTCAAAACACCTAATATCTTTGGTCTGCCTGGTCGGATTTCGGTAAAAACACTTAATCTGTTCTGGATGAAGCTTTGAAAAAAAACTTCTTTGCTATGTACCATTAGCCTAGACACAGTATACGGCTACGTTTCCCTAATATTTTGTTCAGAACACCTAACTTTAGAGCAATATATCTTCGGTCTACCTGGTCGGAATTTGATGCGGTTTTTTTTCATCCGAAAATACGTTTCAAAATCTACAACTCTTGTTCATGACCAAAGAGATCCGAGCAATCCTAAAGATCGAAAATCAAAGTTGAACGTTGCCTTTATTTCAGCGATTAGTTTGATGAGCTATTTCAAAAACCAGCAGTTTTAAGGAAATTTCAAGTGCCTTTCCGGTATAAACCAATTAACAAACACGCGTTATTAGAGCAGATGACCCCTGATAATCCTTATAAGTTGAGATTTTTTACGAATTGCGTCTTATTCTTGGGTTTAAAGCGATTTTACGAATATGCTGTGGGGTTGGGGGAGTTGTTGTTATAGACTTTGTAACAAAGGCACCTTTAAAAATCAGGCGCCAGACATACATACTACTTTTAGGTTGTACGAAAATAGCTTTTAAAAACCTATTTCCACTCTGTTACTTACGTATATATACTCCAAACAAGATATTTACAATTTCTTAGCTAGCGACTTCAAAATACAAGAAAGAGAGAAAAACCTTTTTTACGATCTAAATTACTTTACGGTTAGCTTTTAACATACTTTTAAAATGTTCAACTAGTTGTTTAATTCGTTCTAAATTGTGACTTCTCTGAAGGCGAATGATCTAGCTGTCCTGTCGTTAAACGATAGTTGGGTATGTTTAACTGACCAAAGTGACGAGAACTGGAAACTCGTGATCTCTTACAAAAAATCTCAGATAGGACACAATCATGAATCGGAGTACGCGTTTTTTTTCATAACCAGTAACTTTCGGTTCAGCTTGGGCCGTTTTTAAATTTTTGGCGATTTCAGCCTCAAATTGTTCTTAAATTGTTCTTATTTCCTGGTATTTCCACTTGGAACAATAAAACGACACTAAGAAACACGTGTTTGCTATTTTTTCATCCTGTTGTACTGATGCGAAAAAGTTTGAAACTGTCTATACAGTGTCCACGAACGTCGTGAGCTTGCTTATCACTCCTCCAGGGTTCGATGACCCGGCTAATTCTAACAGGTCTTTGTATGCATGCATGTACATCTCATTCTGTGTACAAGGGTTAAATAAATTTCCTGATCAAAATTTTAGCCTGGTGACTGTTCTTAGCTTGTTCTTAATTTTTTTTAGCAAATTTCAGTCTGGGTGTGTTCTTTCAAAGTTTGTTCTTTTAAAAGAAAAAGCGTGTACGACTTTGAATTGGAGCCACTGTAGAACTTTGGTTTAATACTGGACGGTGTGGTGTGAACAAAATTACAAATGCCGCTTATGATCATGTGGCTGCTAAGTTTTCTATACGACTATAGATTTACGTTTTTTCTAATGCCGCAAGGCAATCCGCCAAAAGATGAACAATAATATAGCTTCTTTAAGCCAAGGCATTTGCGGGTGTCGTGAGTGACTTGGAACTGAAAAGGGTTGTCCACCCGGTTTATTCTGCAGAAACTTGCATACACGAGGAAACAAATGAATTGTTGCGCGCCGTAAACAACGTTGCTGTCAAAGCTTATACCAGGTCTTTAGCTTACGGTGCAGGGGTGAGCACAGACAGCTGTGTTTGCGACCGTCGCCCAGTTGCGGAAGGCGACCATCTGTACCAGCTTGCACCACTGCCGTCCGTTATTTTTTACCATGTTTAAATTAAGGCCGTTGATATTATTTTTGTTATTTCTATTATCTTATTATTATAATTGTTATTATTATTGTTATTATTATTGTTAATATTATTACTATTACTATTATTATTATTATTGTTATTATCATCATCATCATCATCATTATTTTTTCTCCTTGCATTACTGTGGGGAGAACTTCTACTTGAGGTTCCAGGGCTAAAAGAAGACCGACAACAACCATTGCGATACCGACCTTGAAATCGAAAAAAGACTTGACGGTCTTTCGTAATACGTCACTGTGCTTACTAGCTGGGCTAGTGTACAAAAGTATTTTAATTCTTAATTGAGTTGTCACTACCACAAACTAAAGATTGATGGTGCATTTAGTCTCGATCGATCTGTTTTAACGTTGAAACATTTTAGAGCTTTTGTACTTTTGCACAGCAGTCGAGGTTGAATCTATAGATTTGTTTGTATTCTATTGAAACTTCAGAATATTGCTGAAAAAATGATTATCGTTGTTTTTCATTATTATTATTATTATTGCATTTATGATTGATTTTGTTACATTTAGGAATAGAGTTATATTACTTATTAATTGTTAATACAGTTACTATCATATTTATTAGTGTTACCTTGCAATAATTAACGCTTTTGTTGTTCAACATCGTAAGTTTTACAAAACAGGGTTTTCACCATATACATGTAGTATTTGAGGTAGAAGATAAAACTATTCTTTAATATTCACAATAAATCAACTTATCTTACCAAGGAAAAGTAAGGAGAAGATAGGTGTTGAAACAACTGGTTAGAAAGGAAGGTTTAATGATCCAACAGTCTGGTTTTTCATAAAAAAAATTGAAAGAACTTTTGAACGAAAAGGGGGACATACATACAGAAGACTAAGAAAAAATGTTTTAAGCCAAGACATTCGACTTATCACTTTCTCACGATCTCTTGAAACAATGGTCATTTTATGTTAGTTTTCAAACAAACGCAACAATCTAAAGTTTCGTGTTCAGTTTATATTATTAAACAAGAGGCTTTGCAAAAGCCTGACTCGTGCTAACTTGTCTAGCACAACTCGTACGTTTTTTAGTAATTGCGTTACTGAGACAAGCATGCAAACTGATCTCGCGCAACGCAGGCGATGGACAATCGTCAGAGGAGTGCTTCAAACTGTGATCAGATTTTCCAGCTATTTCTTTGTCAATAAAACTTTAAACAGTTTTACACAATAAACATTAGCACTAATGTTTACAGAATTAGCAAATACCTTATACACCCTTTAAAACGTCTACAAGTTCAAGTTCAGACACTTCAATAAAACCAAATACGAAAAAGCCCTTTGAACACCGTTATAAAACCAAACAACCCAGCTAAACACGCGCACATTGGTAAAACATTTTCGGCTAGCTTTTTCTTGAAAGACGCACAACTGATGAGTACAGTATGATATCCTGTTACTAAAACTGTAGATAGATAGGACTTGTCAGTTGAAGAGCCATTTTTGTGGAAGTTCTATTAAAAAAACCCTTTATTATTACTATTTTTATTATCATCATTATTATTATTATTATTGATACTATTATTACTAAACCTATTACTATTATTATTATTACTAATACTATTGTTATTATTATTACTATTATCGTTATATAGCCAACATGATCAAGCGACTATGCACGGACTATGTCAATCCTCTGGGTCTGGAAGCAATTTTAGCGAATCCGCTGATTCCTCTTGACAAAGGAGAAGGAGCGGTGCGACCGATTGGAGTAGGCGAGGTGTTACGGAGGATTATGGGAAAGTGTGTCATGAAGGTCATTAAACCGGATGTTATAGATGCGAGTGGCTCTATACAGGTGTGCGCTGGTCATAAAAGTGGGAGCGAGGCGGCCACTCACGCGATGCGGGAACTTTTTGAACATGAGAACAGTGATGCCGTTCTGCTTATAGACGCGTCGAACGCCTTCAACGCCTTGAACAGAGCCGCCGCCCTGCATAATGTTAGAGTTTTGTGCCCATCAATAGCGACCTACGCAATAAAATACTTACAGGGAGCCCGCACGCCTCTACATTATTGGCGGACAGGAACTGAGATCGTCCGAGGGCACTACACAGGGTGACCCTCTTGCCATGAGCCTATACGCCATCAGCCTTCAGCCACTCATAACGCGACTACAAGTTAAGAGTGCAGTTAGTCAGTGTTGGTATGCGGATGACGCAACTGGGTGTGGCTCCCCAGAGGATGTGAAGACATGGTGGGACGAGCTCATGGTGAGCGGGCCTCCACTGGGATATTTTCCAAACCCCCAAAAAT